>JAODAI010043678.1:0-12322 GCA_027575025.1 Scotoplanes globosa | reverse complement strand
AGTTCATTTCATTATAAAACCAATGGTATTCAACATAATGTATATATCCCTTAAACTTTGCCGTACTTGGGGCATTGGAAATTACTAAATTTCTTGAAAATAACCCCAAAATGACTGGAATTGGATCGTACTATTATTTTGTAGGTTAATACAAAATAATAATGGTACTAAGAGTTGAGGATCTAAACTTTGTTAATATTATTTCTCGCAAATACTAATACGCAGCAGCGCTGGAATTCTAACTCGCGATCTCACAATCACGAGTCCTTGCCCTTACCACTGGGCTATCTCGACTCCTATATAATGCTTATATAATGCTTATATGCTACTATATATACTGCTCACAAATGACAACGCATCATCATTATAACATTGGAGGGAGGGTTAAGACAACTGAAATTGAATAATTATTGTTGTCACTTTAGGTCAAATTAATTTCAATTGATCTCATTTAACAACTCAACTTTGTGGCTTAATCGCAATAATTGTATTCCTAGTCGAGGATCACTGGTTTATTGACCATACTCCAAGTCTCTCATATTGAACTTCAAGCGTGAAGGCAACATTTACCGTTCTAAAGTCTCCGGTATGACCAAAGTTCTAGCGGCCTCGAGCCCACCAAGTCTCTGTTCGGTTGCCCGACTTGCAAGCGGACTTGGTACCGATAAACCCAAGGATCATTGGATTGTTGGCGATGCTTTAAATATCTCATGCTGAGCATTAACTCTTGTCATGCTATTAGCGTCTATACGCATAATACAGTGTGCAGCTGGGCATATTTTACAAAGTCATGGAAATATAACAAAAAACAAATACTCCAAAATGACAAATGAAGTGTTGTAGAAAAATAGTTCCGAAATTGCGCCACCTATTTTTACATTTCGTCATTGTAGATGGCGGGGAGAGTCCCTAAAATGACGTTGCGCCATGGCCGCACATGCGGCCTCCAGTTTCACGTGTGCATTTAACAATGGCCTGATATGCGTCTTCCGGCATGATAAGAGTTCAGTAAGAAGGCAGCATGTACCATTCTTAAAGTATTTGAAATGACCGAACCTCCTCCATTGGCCTGCAATACATGTAAACTTGAACCTCCATGCAGTCTTCCAGCTTATAGGCGGATGGTCAACCTACTGTGACAAATAGTCTATTGATTTTTCATTTTTTTCATTTCATTTCATTTAATTTATTTCCACCATTTCAAATACATTTTACAAAGAATAGTAATAATTAACATGAATTCAAATATGAAAATCTAAGCAACAGAAATATGACATACTATTGAAAATCAAATTGAAAAGGTAGGGGAGACCAGAAACAAGCAGATTAATGGACTGACGATGTTTGCAAGCCTTTAAAAGTCACGATGGATTGATTTTGTTTCTTGACTCTTTGTAACAAAGAGACACTATATGCCATACAGAGTCTTTGATACACCAGTTAGAGAGAGAGAGAGGTAATTTCTTATCAGCACAGCAGCATCCAGGCTATATTAGTGTAAAAAAGATAGGTTAATCATAATCAAGTCCCATTCAGGGTTGCTCCTATTAGTCGCCTTTTACAACGAGCAAGGGAAAACAGTTTGTGTATTCTTTACGGACAATGGCATATACTAGACGTGACTCCTCCGTATCCAAACTTTTGGGCCTTACGATCGATCACAAGTCCAATGCTCATCAACTGAGCTAACCAGTCAAGACAACAGTAGATTATAAAGAGGTAACATAATTCACACAAACAGCTAAAGAGAATGGAATATAGTTGTCATCACCCATCCATATATAAACTCCTGAGCTTCTGATCGATCATATAAGTCCAATGTTCTATCTACTCGGCTAAAACAGCCGGTTCTTAGTCGAGGATCGTTGAGCATGGTCCATTCGTGTACGCTGAACATCAAGCGATAAAGCAATATGTTCCATTTTAAATCTTTCATATGGCCAAACCTCGCGCGGCTTCAAATTCACACAGACTTGACATTTATACACCGCCTTTCGACTTGCAGGCGAAGGCTCAACCTTTGCACTAACTACAAGCTACGACGTTGACCAAATTATACTCACTGTTCAACAATCTTCAAATTAGGTGAATTATTATAGGTTTACGGATACATTTCTAAACTTATTGGAACATTGTTTTATTGGTTAATGCTGTGATGAAAATTATGTCCAACTCTACTGATCAATTCTGCTCCACAAATTGAAGCAACGGTGGCAATATCTGGCATTATTTAGCATAAAAAATATGATGTATATTGGCATAGTATTAGAAACAAGATTTAAAGTTACGAATAGGCTAAAGTCTATCTTCATCATTAGCTGCTGACATTATAATAATCCTATGTAGTATGGACATGCTAGTCATCTAGATTCAAATGCGTTTTAATAAAGGTAATCACAATAATTGAATTACATAGCTTCCTATTTATACAAGGACATTGAAAGGCTCTTCACACTAATTACCCTGGTCCACGGTAACTTGTCAAACCTACATGTTATATGTGCACTTTTTCACAGACAGTTATTTTCGACACTTCAGTGCCACAAGAACGTGCCCCTGGCCTCCCACATGAGTCGCCACACATCGGTGCATCGCTATAAATATATAATTTTACACATGGGTGAAGTGAAGCAATCAAGGTAAAGTGCCTTGCCTAAGGGCACATGTCTGCCAACACATCAATGTTGCACACAACCGACATATATTATACGACCTACTACAACGATATGAGCGTAAAGTAATGTTCAGGGAAATTTATATTTTGCTACGTTATGATTCTATATACACGACGAACCCGGCACCCTAATATATTCACGTCCACGGAAGTTCTCTTCAAATTGATTAAGTTGCATAGTTGACAATAGATGTGGTCTATGGGGACAATGACAGTTTGTCTATGTCTACAAAAGGCTGCCTGCTTGTCCAAGCGTTCAGGCCAGCCATATCAATGTATGAAGTTATAAAGCAATAATCTACACAGTGCAGTGATGCGGGTCACGTCCAGGCTAGCAATTGATTGTATCCAATCATGGAGCTATCAACTGCAATATCGATTTATTTTTTCGCCAACAAACAACTCGGGCAATTATCAGGATTATATAGGCTTTAAAAAACAGAGTTTGATTCAAATTGACTCAGGACTCGGGCAAAATTCCGAATAGGCGCACGCCAGGCGTCATGTGGTTCAATAACTTTAAGTTGATACATAATAATTATGTTATGGTGTGGGGTAAAATACTGGCTGAAAAATATCTCACAAGATGAAGAACATTCAGATCTAATAAATGTGCGTTTTGAAAGTTATGGTTTAAATGTGCAACATACATAAGAGTTATCAACAGTATGCTACAACTTCACCACCAACAGGACACACTTGTACTTGCCACGTAACATATTTTACAACAATTTTTTAATAATATTTTTGTAGTACATTTTTATTTCACCTATATCCCCCAAAGTACAAACACGACTTTGGGCAGGACACACATACGCAATACCAGGCCTCGGATGTCACGGAGGCAGATAATGAATAGGTTTCCTGGCCCTTTTCAACGCAGTGGTTATATGAGCCACCCAAAGCCTTCGATATACCAGTTAGAGCCACTGGACCGGGCCATCAATGAATGAATATGTTTCCTGGCCCTTCAACGCAGTGGTTATATGAGCCACCCAATGCCTTTGATACACCAGTTAGAGCCACTGGAATATAAACATCATCGATTGCCCTGCCCTTTTTGGTGTTTGCCTTGGTGCCTTGGTGCCCTTGAGACTAACAATAAACCAGTACAATAAGTCAGTTAAATGGCCTTGGTGCCCTGAACAAAATATGTCAATTATGAAAAAAGCATTGATGCCCCAAATTTTAACAAAATGAAGATCGATGCCTGCAAGACTTGAACTAGTAGGAATGTTAAACGCCAAATGAAGAAGATACTAAACCCTAATAGTTTATCCCTAAATATTTTGAATATATATACAATACATGTACCAGATTTCTTTAATGTGTATATAGCACACACACAATACTATTTGCTGGCTGCTGTAAACGGTTCGACTGCTATTACCAAAATATGCATGGGAATTAAGCTAGGCCAGTACTATCCTACTGTGTTAAACACTTAGAATATGTGATGCACCATGGCAGATTAGGGATAATGTCTACCCTTGGTCATATTGAGATATTGGTGTAAAAAGAAAGATGATACCATTTGCTTTATTTTGATATCAAAATCGTGGTGCATCCCATATATAAAAAACATGTACCAACTTACTTTAACAAATATAGCACACAATACCATTTGCTGATTACTAATACCAAAATGACTCGACTACTAATACCAAAATATGCATGGAACTAAGCTAGGCCCGGACTATGCTAGCCTACTATGTTAAACACTTAGAGAATATATGCCAAGGTACAATATTCTGGAAATAAGCAGGACATTTAACATCATTAGTTTGATATCTAGATTATGACTATACCAATCTCCATCTACACTTTATAATAACAATAAAGATATTGGTGTAAAAAGAAAGATGATACCATTTGCTTTATTTTGATATCAAAATCAAGAAAATGTTAATTTTAAGTTATTTCATTTTTTTAATGGAATTAGTCATATTCCATTGGACTTGATATATTTTTGAGGAAAATCTTCCCTATCTCAAAATGAAGAATACGGCGACATAATACCCAATCTGCCGTGGTGCATCACATATATACAAAACATGTACCAACTTACTTTAACAAATATAGCACACAATACCATTTGCTGATGTAAATGACTCGACTACTAATACCAATATATGCATGGAACTAAGCTAGGCCTGGACTATACTAGCCTACTATGCTAAACACTTAGAATATATGCCAAGGTACAATATTTTGGAAATAAGCAGGGCATTTAACATCATTAGTTTGATATCTAGATTATGACTATACCAATCTTCATCCACATTTTATAATAACAATAATACAAAATGTAGCTCCATTGCTAAACATGCTCGGGGCACTTTATAATAATTGTTACCCATGGTTGCTGTTAAACTCGCCCAAAATATACAATCGTAGATAAAATAATAATTTTCATGTTTCATTAATGCTACTTGAATCCATTAGTATGTAGTATTGAAATTGCATTCAGACACGCTTACATATTTTGGTATATATATATTTTGTTTATCATGGGCTACAGCTTATACATCCCTTTATAAGTTGAGGAATAGCGCCATTAACTTCAGGACAAGTTCCTGTGCTATAGCACATTGCAAAGTTTAGGTCTTGTGCACTTTAGTGGATATTGAAAACGGAGTGCCAGTTCAGTTTCAATTTCATTCTCACACACTTTGTATGAATGAATATTAGGTTTCCTCGCCCTTTTCAATGAGGAAGTTATATGAGCCACTTAAAGCCTTTGATATATACCAGTTAGAGCCACTGGGATGTAAACATCATCACACCCGGATTCAAACTCCTGACTTTGTGGTCAGGAGTTCCACGCTATATCAACTGAGCTAACACCGGTCAGACTTGTACGTGCTCAGAATGCAACACAAACTTACTTCAAGCATGTGCACGAATTAGCAGCCGAAAGGCTGAAATGGACAAATTTATAGTTGAGCACACTTGTGTATACCTACTTTTAAGTTAATACGTTATTATCATAGTTACGTTAATACCAATTATTGATAGATGTAATATACAAAAATACTCTCCATAATTATATTAATTGAAAACATTTAAATTGTAACCTTACGTGCAACTATATAATCTATACGAGTCTTGCATATTACTGGAAAGAAACGTAGAAACATTTGATGAATCAAAGAAACGCCCTATCACACACTTTTCCAAACCTAATCCCCCTTAACTAGTAACCACATTCATACAGTTAGTTATACTGTCACACAGCCTGCGATACCCTCACACATACAGTTACACACACATATATATATATACAGTTATAGCCTTACATATACAGTTATACCCGCTCACACATACACGTATACCCACACACAAAACTTAACTAAATTGGTAATCAAAGAAACGCCCTCTCACACACTTTTCCAAACCCAGTCCCCTTAACCAGCAACCACATTCATACAGTTATACTGTCACACAACCTGCGATACCCTCACACATACAGTTATGCAGATACACATATATATACAGTTATATCCTTACATGTACAGTTATACCATCTCCCACATACACGTATACCCACACACAAAACTTAACTAAACCGATTGATTGATTAGGTTTTCTGTCCATTTCAACGCAGTGGTGAAATGAGCCACCCAAAGCCTTTAATACACCAGTTAGAGCCACTGAAATATAATGATCCTCATCACCTCGAATTGAAACTCTTGACCTTGCGATCACAAGTCCCCAACCCCCTATCAGGTGAGCTATCCGGTCAGCGTGGAGACGCTGCTAAATTCATCATCACCCCGGAATCGAACATCTGACCTTGCGATCATTAGTCTCCAACCCCCTATCAGGTGAGCTATCAGGTCAGTGTAGAGACGCTGCTAAATTCACCATCACCCCGGGGTCGAACCTCTGACCTTGCGATCATAAGTCCAAACGGTCAGTTGAGGGAGAGGCTTCGTTTGATTGATTAAGTCCCCGACCCATTTTCGGGTTAGAAAACGCCACCCAAATCCTTGGATAAATCAGCTAGGGACAATGCAGAATTTTTCATCACCCTGTACTCGAACGTGTAACCTTGCGATCACAAGTCTAACGCTCCAACGTGCTGAGCATGATCACGATTTCTATCGCAAAGACATTCACTAGAAACTTTACGGCATTAATAAAAGGCAAGCAACCATTTAGATAAAATGACAATAATAAATAACAGATTTAGCACAAACAAGAAAACAAACACAAGACACGTAGAGTAATGAATACTTTCCATCTTAATGGCCGATACCGAATTGTTTGAGCACTAATTACCACCGTGGGGGCCCACTGCTGCACAATGCTACACAATGCTACACAATGCTGCACAATGCTGCACAATGCTGCACAATGCTGCGCAATGCTGCACAATGCTACAAAATGCTACACAAGGTGTGCCGTACATTCATTACCAACTGGTCTCCTCAAAAAAACGAATCACTCTTGACCGGCGGCTGAAGCCCCTACGAGTGTTGGCAATATACAATTGGTAAATCTTGTCTTGATTTCTGACCAGCACACTTCCCAGCTATAACCCCCCTGATGCTAATTAATAACTGACAGTGTCACGTTGCGTTATAGTGACAGATGTAGTAAAACCAGGAAAATGTCGCAAATTCTGATATCGAGAAAAACGGTGCCAAAGCAAAATTAATGCCGAATCTTGATTTGGGGGTGATTTTTTAGTCGATAACTAAACTCAAAAAAGTGTTTTCTTTCATAAACCGCTAAACTATTTATTCCGATAGTTTTCATAAAAGAATTATCTCTAAAGTCATTTATTTGGATGGGTTTTATTAGACCAGTTACCAATTAGTAGTCTCAAATTTTAATAGTCTTAAATTTTTGATTTGTACTCTGTGTCCTGCTTCAATTAAGAGCATCATAAAATATTTAACATGTATTAAAACTGAAGAAAGAACCATCTTTTTGTAATTTAAGCGGGAAAAAGACCAAATCTTTCTTACTAATACAAAATATGATGGTACAAGCCAAACAAAAAACGGAACAGAAAACACAAAGACACATTGGAGTCTTGAATACCAGGTTCCCTGGATCGTTGGGTGCATCACACCATGAACAGCGCCCTCAATTCCCTACACACAGATAACGATCACAGCGTTCTGCATCGACTTGCAGTCACTAAATTCATTCACTCCTTACAACCGTAACCGTTACTAATAATATGGTGCAACAAAACAAACGGAATCCAAACAAAAACAAATGGGAACATAAACAAATAACAAAGTCACACAATCCCACTTTTAATAAACAAAATCACACATTAAACCGCCTTGAATACTAACTATCTTTCTCTCGTCTCGGGATATAGCACACTTCACAAATGGCGCCCTCTACGGCGCCCTCTACGGCATGCACGTGGAGAACGCCTTCAGCTTCCTCCGTCGGAAGAACACGAAGCAGACGACCAGGACCAGCGCGATGCAGACCACGTTCAGCGCCAGGCAAATGCTGACGTCCACCTCCGTCACCCCGAGGAGGCTGAAAGCCTTCTCCGCGGATTCGTGGCGCTCGGCCCGACGCCGGCTACTCTCGATTCGCCCCAGCAGCTCAGAGGTCAACCTCCGGTCGTCGATCCGGCTCTTGTCGATCCGCCGGGGGTGCGAATCCGGGACTGCCCCGCCGCCCCGTTCCACCAGCCCCGTGAAGTTCAGCGCCGAGACGTCGTAGCGAAACTTCAGGTACTTGAGTATCTCGTGCTCGTTCCACTCGCCGCTCCCGGAGCTCCGGCACTTTCCGCAGCCGGAGGGAGGGAACTGGATCTTGGGGAAGCCGGGGTCGTCCGTGTTGCCCCCGCCCAGCCGGCGGTTCACCCGGTTGTGCGTCTCCCACAGCCAGAGGATGGCGCCGTCCGCATCCGTTACCTCCGGCAGGCTGGCGCACTCCTTCTCAAAGTTGCGGCCGCACTCGAGGCAGCCAAAGAAGTTGGTGATGTAGTCCCTCATCGTCCGCAGGACCACCACACCGTCGCTCCGCGGATCTGAAATGATTGAGACAAAATAATGTGAAATGTGTACATATTTTGGTATATATATATTTTGTTTTTATCACAGACTAAAGCTTATACATCCCTTTATAAGTTGAGGAATAGCCCCACCAACAGCAGGACGAATGGATATTAATACGTTTCCCAGCCCCTATTTTAACGCAGAGGCTATACGAGCCACCCAAAAGCATTTGACGTACCAAGACAGAAAGCTGAAATTTACAATCAAAGATAGTTTAAGGTCAATAAATAAGTTACAAATTACCAAATCCACTTAAAAAGTCAAGATTATTTGTAGCTAAACGTCTGACTGATTAGTTCATGGTACAAGATATGGCTATCCGTATCTGGTCTCCGTATCTGGTCTCCGTATACGGGGGCACACAGCCATGACAGTTGCAGTGACCCAAATCAATTCTGACGTATTTTATCGCTCGATATCAGAGCTGACGCACAAACATCAACCTATCGTATGTGTCTACTAACTACTACGCCAGTCTATGCTAGTGCTGTACACGGACGGACGTACGTGCGCATGCAATTGTACTGTGTCTTCTAGGTACAATTATCAGCCTATTGATCGAGATTATTATCATCTTAATTCTTCATTTTATCTTGGCTTCAGAAAGTTCCCTCTTGGGTGACACGAGAATCGAAAATTATAATATAGATTGATTGATTGATTGATTGGGGTTCAACACAGAGGAATACAAAATTCTGCCGCTAGACTTATTACTTGTGTAAGGCGCCATGAACACATTAACAATCTTATTATTTAAAAAACAAATCTTATTTCTTATATAGCTGCAAATTATATCGCCATGGGCTGTATTTCTGAACTTCTATCTTTTTCATCTAATAAAAATATCCGCTCTTCTAAAATGGTCATATTAAAACTGGGCCACAAAAACACCCATCAAGACCATTCTTAAAGGCATTGAACTAACTACGCTAATCAATGACTCTGGCAAGACATTCCACTTGTCAACAACTCTCTGAGAGAAGGAAAACTTCCGGACATCTAACCTGGAATACTCCTTACGTAATTTAAGACTATGACCTCTGGTACCAGAATAGTCAGATAGAGTAAAGAAATCATCAAACTTCAACTTATCAAAACCATGAACAATTTTAAATACCTGAATAAGATCATCACGAACACGACAAAGTTCCAAAGTTGTAAGCTTTAGATAAGTCAATCGCTGCTCATATGATAGAGAACTAAGGGAACTTAGTAGCCCGAATTTGAACACGCTCCAGAACAATCTTATCCTTAGCTATAAGAACGGATTCCAAACTTGAACAGCATACTCTAGATGACGCCTAACCATCTGCTTGCTTAATCGAACAACAATGTCCTTATGGAGGAACTTAAAATGACGTCTACTCAACCCTAAACACCACAATTAGCTCTCCTCCCAGAATCGACACACTGCATAGGCGACATGTAGTGTATGTGGACATCATGATCTTTGTCATCAGATGCTTCCAAGCAGTAGAAATGTCAGCCGTCAAATGATACCTCATGCAATCTACAGTTCAAGCAAAAGCGCACTGGCCAGGACAATATGAAAGATCAAATTTGTACGTTAAAAATACGTAAGAAAACAGGAAGTAAATGAAGAAATAGGAAAAATGTAGTACCACAATTATATCCAAAATCTGTTTGGAAAACAACTATAAACATATTTATAGTCATTTTCATCAAATAATGGTATATATTTTTGGGGAACATAATCTATTTTTATGTGATGCACCGCGGCAGATTGGGTATTATGTCGGCATTCTTCGTTTTGAGATAGGAGAGGTTAGGTTTACCAACAGAATATATCGCTTGTTCAGTGGAATATGCTGACCAGCTCCATTATAATATTCAGTAAAATACAATATTATTATTTTCTTTGATTTTGGTATTAAAATAAAGCTAATAGTACCCCATTTCTTTGTACACTAAAATTTCAAAATTGATTTATTTATTTCAACATTTCATGTCAGGGTAACTTCTTTAGCTAATCTTCCAGAAGGCCCTGTGACACAACACACATAATAGGGGATATAATAGGGGATAGAGGGAAAAAACGGAGTGCCCGGAGTGTCTACTAGTTGTAGACATGGCCATCCCATTTGCACGTCCGACCGGGAATCGAACCACGGCCTACTCATAAGGGGGAGGGCGCTCCGGTCGGTGTGACCACGGTCCGTCAAAGTACCTGATCAGCCATGGTGCATCACATACTGCATCATCATTATATGAATATTCATCATAAAGTGGCTTCTTCTTCTTATCGTATCCACACATGTATGCTATATATTGTGTTTCAGCCAAGTTGAACACAATCTTCTGCATTATCGTTGAATTCAGCAAGGTCCTTAGCATCACAGTCCTGCTCTAGTATAGTGGCCATCACAGTAAAAGTTCCATGGTTTGTGATTCAATACCACACACACAGGTCACATCATCATTGTCCAGATAACCCAATTTCTGGAGCGTTACTCTGCAGCGACCAGTGCCGGATCTTGGTCGGTTCAGGTATTTCCGTTCGGACCAGCTCAGTAGAGAACCAAAAGGGAGATCTTCTTTTGGGCTTAGACACATGGATGTTGCTGTTGGCAGGTTGGTGAGCGTCTCTTCCCATAATGCCACTCTGGTATTAGCAGCTACTTTGCCGAGGAAGCTTCTCCTAGATTTCAGCCGTTTGTTCGCCGATACCTGGCCCAATAATGGATGGCGCTCATCTGTAGTCTGCCGTTGGCATTCTCGACTGCTTGTAGCACTTCGCCGAACATCCGAAGGAGCTATGCCAGATAGGATATTTAGACTATCTGTTGGAGTAGGCTTCAGGCATCCAGTGATTAGGCGACACGTATAGCATTGATGGCTGGGTCAATTTTCCTTGCATTGGCTGATCTCTCCCAGACAGGACAAGCATACTCAGCAGATGAATAACACAAGGCCAACGCTGTTGACTGAGCAGCTGTAGCGAGGTCATCTCCATAGATGAAGCAACGTGCACCGTGTCCTTATTTCCGTGCATTAAGACACACATTGATGTTGCAATACATACCATAATGTACAAACAAATATGTTTGGCATCTATTAATAAGTTTCTAAACCTTCAAAATATATTTAATACACTACTTTGATCCACATCGATTCTACTGAATCTACCTAACTGTATTGCTGGTTTCCTATTTTTAAGTCTTACAATATTATATTTCACAGTGTATCCAGTCAGTGACCTCTCTAGCTTGTCATGCAGATGTCCAAACAGAATCCTCAATCATGCATGGCATAGAAGATCACATTGTACTCATTTCAAACCTCCCATAGAGACATCCAAATGTGCAGATTGAGAATTTACAACCATTTTGTGTTAGACCAACGTTGCTCAACCTTTTTAACGAACGTGCCAGACTGTGATTCTAAGATCCACTGATGCGCCGCGTGGAAGTTGTTACTAGGGGGGTTCTAGGGGTGGGGATTCTCCCCCCCCCCTTAGCGATATTTTGGCACACCTAGAGTGCCAAGGTGCAAAATGGTGTGATATTTGTTATTTGACTATATTTTGAAGTTTTTATTTTTTATTTCAACATTCCATGTCAGGGTAACTTCTTTAGCCATTGGCTAATCT
>JAODAI010043567.1:0-12323 GCA_027575025.1 Scotoplanes globosa | reverse complement strand
TGAATGTATTACTTACATGCTTGTAACTATCATATTATTTACCATGTATACATCATAACTATTGGTTGAAATAAAGTAACAAACAAACAAACAAATCTCGAGACCCTAAAGTCGAATCAACTTCATAATTAGTATAGTGTTACAACTACAATTCAAGAAGCATATTAATTAGTGGGGTATACTAAGGGATTTAAATCTAAACAACATACGATTGCTTTATTTTTCGAAGCGGAGAAGGCCTTTGACAAGCATGATGACCTTCTTCGCAAACTTACCCTTTATGGGAGGCCTACTAAACTTAAAAGATGGATTGGTAGTTTTCTATCTAATATGACTGCCACCATATCCTACTTTATTTAATATTTATGTTAAAGATTTTCAACGACCTTTAGATCTCGATCAGCCTTCTGTTTTAGTACCTCAGTTCGCTGATGGCATCGCAATATGGACCACGTCTTCGGACATTAATACTGTGAAAATCGAATTACAAGGTTACGTATATATCTTCCAGAACTGGTGTTTTAAACTAGGCGATTGTTTTAAACCCTACTAAGTCTACTTCTATTACTTTTCTCGTGTTCACTTAGGAACAAACCGGGAATTGGATATTAATATTATACATAATGGCATTACTATTCCTAGGCACCTTAATATTACCTTGGGTCAAATCTAGACTAGGGCAACTAACTAGAATAGCCGGGAATTATGTATTTCCAAAGGGTTCACCTACTATAACCTTACTTATCTATAATACTATGATAATACCTTTAATTGAATATGGTGCTATTATTGATATGCCTTTAAATCTAGGGTTTAGTCTTGTTCTTAAGAGTATCAATAATAAGGCACTTAAAATTGTGTTTCAATTACCTAACTGAATTACTCCATTAGTCCTAAATAATTTTACTTATGAACCTAATATTAATTCCAGGTGAGAGACGTTATCGGTTAACTATGTTGAAGCACGTTTACAGGTGGTGGATCATCCTATTATAAACTGTATTTATGATTCATTTGACGAAGGGCAATTGATCTCCCAGTCAAATTAACTAAAATACCATTAGATGGTATATTTAACTGTAACTGTGGTATTTTTAACCAGTGGTTATGACACTTATTTTATAGTAATATAATTGCCATCTCTATCTATTAGTTAGGGCATTATGTATTTTATTCATCAAATCTGTGAAAAAATGCAATACCTACAGCTTTCTTCACCAGTGTGTTCATTAAGGTATCCTCAAGCACCTCTGAATTTATTCCCGCCCAAAGCCCGGGGGAAAAGTCGGAATTCAAAATGGCGTCAAAATTTGATAATTACATAAACACCATGGGTTGTCCAAATATATTCATTAATATGGAGATAAATACACAAAATATAGTCGTATGACAATTATGAACTATTGCTAAGCATATTTATAGCATTTCCTTGTCTCTAATACATCCAATATGGCGGCCAAAATGGCCACAAAAGTGCATAAATTATGGATTAATTTAGAGTTTGGCAAGAAATGTAATAATTAATACAGGAAAAATCCATAAAATATTCTGGTATGACAATTGTGAATTCTTTCTCAGTATATTTGTAGCATTACCTTGTTTTCAAATTCAAAATAGCCGCCAAAATGGCCATTAAAAGTGTTGATAAAGTCATATGATTGGCCATAAATTAAAAAAATAATATACGGAAGACACCACAAAATTATTGTTCTAGGACGATCATGATGTACAATATGTCTATTTGCTGAATGAACACATATTCTTTAGACCTGTACTATAAGTACATAGCAACCATGGATGCATTATGGATATCAAAAGTTACATATATAACCCCAAATAGCAAATTTATGTAGCATAATAGGCCTAATTGTATTATATTTCAACTCCATTGTAATCATATTTCTTATTTGAAAGCTTTGTAATCTCATTTCGAGTTTGGAGGGCCGCATAAAAGGAAAGATGTGATATGGGAGATTGCATTTATAAACAGCTGTATGAGTGATGGGGGAGGAAACTTATCTTTAAAATCGCACGGGACAGAAAGTAAGAGGGCGTGGATGTTAGCGGAGGCAGAGTGGTTAATGACCGGAATGGGAGGTTATTCACGGACAAGGATGAAGTGATTAGGGTTTGGGAGAACTACTTCAGATAGCTGTATAATCAGAGAAGAGGAGCTGATCTGGATTTACTCAGCACAGTGAGGACTAAGATTGAAGTCGTCGAGCTTTCGGATATTGAAGTGGATTGGGCTCTGATACAGATGAAAAGGTATAAGGCTACGAGTTTGGATGGAACGAGTGTGAACACGCTTGTTCTTACATGGGATGTGTGTGTAAAGTGGTTAAGGAGACTGTTCAATGTGTGTATAAGGGAGGAAGGACCCCAAAGGAATGACGGCCTGGCCTGATTGTACCCATTTGGAAGAAAAAAGGTGATGGTAATAACCCAGAAAAGTACCTGGGAATCACACTGCTATGGCAGATTTTTAAGCTTTTGGAAAGGATTTTGGATAGAAGGATTATAGCTAGAGTTGAGATGGAGATCGTGGAATAACAATAAGGCTTTCGTAAGGGAAGATGAACACGTGATGGGCTGTTCTCACTTTGGCAGCTGGTGGACAATAAATTGAAGATGAAAGGGAGTATGGCATTATGTTTTGTAGATTTGAAGAAGGCCTATGATACAGTTCCCAGGGAATTAGCTATGCCTACGTTAAGATGGATGGGTGTACTTGAATCAGAGGTTATGATGGGCCTGTTTGTTAGGTCCAGATCATAAATTCCGTGACCACTATTATGTTGACATGGAATGAAAATACACTTAATGTAATATTAATGCAAATAACTTTTGAAAATAGTTAATTGTAATACAAATACAGCAGTACTGTCATTAGGGCGCGGAAATGTGCGATTCCCGCATAGCAGGGGGAAATCACGCATTTTTTTATTTTATTTTTTTGGGGGGGGATTTTTGATAAAGTTTATATTTTCATTTTTGGTGTCAAGCTGTACCAATCAAAATATAATGCTGCATAGTGTTGGACAGCATCTTATATGTCCTTAGTAAATTAACTATATTCCTAGAAAATTTACTATTTTCGCCAAAAAATAACGCCTGATTTTAGAAATATATCCAGGGATTTAACAGGAGTGGGATTTTCCACCTCATTTTAATTCCTAATGACAACGCTGTCTTACGGTCTACTTTACTTTAGTATTTACCACAATATATCAACGTGGTGATGCGAAATATGATGGGTGGACCAAAAATGTTGTACCACATCCCCCTTGTTCAAAATTGTGGGGGTGATTTTCAAAAAGATGGGTGCTTTTTAGCGAAAAACATGATTTTCGAGAAATATGTACTACGTATTGTATAAATCGTGGCATATATGATACTGGGTAACACAATACAACATTATATATTTTTTAATGGGTGTAGATGATAATTCCCCTGTTGTTTAAATGGAGGATTTATCTTCATATGCGGGGATCGCGCATTCCCACACTATAATGACAACACTGCCGTACTGAATGTAGGTTTAAAGAGAGGCACGATGTGGCGGCAAGCTAGGATGCTAAGCTATACTTACCACGTCGCGCCAATGCCTAACTTTTATATTATTTTCATTATAGGCCTACCTCAATGTTAATTTATTTTTACTCTATGCCTAGCCTAGGCCTATATTCAAAAGAGCAATAATTGAACTAGGCCTAACATCAGACAAATGCAAATGGTTATACTAAATGTGGCATAGTTTCTTTAGCCTAGTCTACTACTGTTTGGTAATATGTTTTTAAAAAAAGCTGTAGAAATTGGACAACAAATTAAGCGAAGCATACGCTAGGCCTAACGTTTATAGTGTTTCACATACTGGGGATAGGCCATAGCCAAGCTAGTCGTAGCTCGAACATGCATTCGGCAAATTAAATACTGTCGGTAGGATAGGTCTAGTATTAAATAAATATGCTAGGCGTTTATACGGATAAAACAATATGTCAATACATAGAGATGGTACGAAGGAATGCTTCACTGCGAAATTTCAAATTAATTTTAGAAGTGCTACCCTTCGAACTGAACGACGTCCAGAGTCCCGTCGTAAAATTGATACTAAAAGTTGTTAACTATGGCAGCAACCGACCATTAAGTTTCAAGAGCACTCTATCATCTAACATTGACCACAACATGTAACGTCAATGTACTACTAGGACAACTGAATAAATACACTAAAATTGTATTTTGTCAAATATCTGTAAATGTTAGGGGTATAATCGAAATAATGGCAGATTTTATTATTGAATACCAGTGATTTTTATTGAAAAACGTCCATACATTTATGATAATCGAGATACAAATTAAAGTTGTTTTTATTTTGAAATAAATAGGTGTCAAAATAGCCATATATTTATGGAAATTGATTCAAAAGTTATTAAAAACACACAATTATAGGACTAAATTACCAGAATAATCTAACTACAATATGAAATATAATGAGCCCAATGGATCAGACTGTGATTCTTCGCCATGAATGATGGACACTATAAGTTAAGATAAGTTAAGTAAGAAAGGATCAGTAAGGATAATGTCCTCGTAATATGATCCTGAATCTCCATCACCCAGTGGACAATCTAAATCCGACCACAGTCACAACAATACTTATCAAGAATATTATTAAAGGCATTGACACTATCACATGAACCAACGTCTCCGGAAAGCTATTCCACTCATCAGTAACTCTCTGGGAGAAGGAAGTATCGAGAAATTATTTCCAATAGTCAGAAGCATTAAGACCCCGAAAACTAGTATCCCAATCAACTTCGCTCAAATAAGCAGCAATGCCATCAACATCCGTCTTACGGAAGTTGGGAACAACTTCAATGCTCTTAGAAACAATATGCTTAACAATGATATTTCAAAACCAATAACTTCATGATCACTACTACCTATCTTACCAATCTCCCCAACATCACCAATAATATTATGATCACTATTTTATACAAGATCCAAAATAGTATCAACCCTAGTAGGACATGTCACATGCTGATGCAAGAATGAGTCCTGCCACCAATCCTAAGAATCCCTACCCTTAGCCCCAGACACATCCTCCTCCAAGGATATATCCGGGTAATTAAAATCATCCATGATAACGGTATCCTGATTAGAAACAGCATCAATGATATTGAATAACAACTGATCATTAGTTCTTGTACTATTGGGTGACCTATAAACCACACCAATAATTAACTGGGATCGCTTAACACACGCTCCCCCAACTTGAATTTCGCACCATACCGAATTAGTAAACTCTCCCTGCAAATCCACCCTCTGAACACTATTCAAATCGCGCTTTATATACAAAAGAACATCACCTCCAATACCTCTAACAGTATCCTGCCTATCCTGTCTATATAAAATATAATCAGGAATGGCAAACTCAGCATCATAATGGCCATCATTAAGGTAATTATATGTAACACCAACAATATATGGTTTAATGTCCTCCACAAGAGCATAAAACTCATCAAATTTATTAGTAATGCTCCTACCATTGGAAAAAATAGTCTTCAACCCACTAATAGTGGTGTAATAGTATCCTGTTATTCACATCCCAATTACAAGACACCCCCGAAATTAGTTTAAATCCTGTTGATCCACCAACGAATTCACCAATCTACCAAAACGCGTCACTTCAGCATTATTGAGTTGTAAGCCATCCCTTGAAAACATATATATCCGACCGTGAAAACTGTCCATTAAATTTATAAATTTAAAAGCAAAATCACCACGTATGCATGTTTAACAGAAACACAAAAACAATAAAACTATACAAAAAATATGACAACTCGAAAATTCAATATCAAATGGTGTTGTTTATATCATCTAAAACAGTCATCAATATATATTGTACACGATAGGCTAGGTTGAAAGAAACCTAGCTAAATACTAAATATAATTGAAAATAAACGAGTTGAAATTGCGTAAAACTGGACGTTTTCCTGCAAAAATCAACAGCAGTTAATATGATAATAACAAACAAGTTAGAATCACTGAGTAGAAAATATCAAAAATGAAAGTAATAACGCCAAATTCGTGCATAAACGCAAGATAACTAAATCGCACATATTTACACACGCCGTTCGCAATTGTTTTGAATGTCTTCATCTCGATGAGCCTAATCCACAGGCCACGACAATAACTCTCTGAAAGTTCAAACAAAATTCAAGGTCAAGGTAAAATGTCATCCGATACATCTGACATAAATGAACAAAAAATAATTGATGTCATACGCGGAAAATGTTCCGTTTGCGATGCAGAGCTAAACACATTTTAAATCCCACGGGAACAAGGCGCGGTTAGAGAACATGACGATAGCCGGAATTACGAACATGGGAGAAGGTCGACTCAATTGACGTATCGATGAGCTGAACGCCAGAGTCACAACAAGAACTCCCTGAAATTTAAATATCACTCGATACATCTGACATAAACGAACACACAAAATTACATCATTCGGAAAATGATCCGTTTGTGACGAGGAGCTAAAAAGACTTTAGCCCTTGAATTCCCAATCATGCATTGGATGCATACTGACTTTAGGTATGCCGCATTATTTACTTAAGACGTTATTCGAGTCCCATGTGGTGTCATTGTAAAGACAAATAAAATACAATTTTTCATATGAAATCTGCTTTAGGGCCATATTGAAAAAAAATATATATGCATGAAAACGGACCAAATACTGTGATTTCTTACTATTTTTAAACATAATTTAAGCTGCTTGTAATTGCGAAACCAGAAAATAAATTATTGTACGGTGTACACATTTATTAGGTAAATTGAATTATCTTGCGAATGAGCTATAGCACATCCAGGGTCATTATATTGGTAAACAGATGTACGCATGTAGTAATACAGTCCATTGTCAACATTGAACATAAAATATATTTTGACTAACGTTATGCATATTTCAAGTGCATTGGATATAGAAAAAGACAGCAATATGCAGGTGGTAAAGTTATAATTGCGTAGGCATATGTGCATACCTGTCAACTAAAAAATACTAGCCGTACCACCAACGTTGCAGTTGGGACGGTTGTTCCTACTACTAACATTAGTAACTAGGCCTATACTAGGCATAACGCTAGGACTATGGTATACACAATGTTGTTAATAAGCTAGGCATAATGTTATTACTGATCTGAATATTTCTTTGTATACTTTAGGCTGAGAAATCAATTGATGTCAACTTCATATTATTTATAAGTATATGCATATTTAAACAACTATGACTATTAATGTATCTTTTATTCTTCAGCAATTAGCACATTGCTAATTATTTTCCCTTTCCTTTCTATTTGTGTTGTTTTAGGGTGGCATACGCGAAAAGCTTTACTTATTCTGTCTCCTCTGTCCATCATTTTGTATATACATATTATTGCATATCCTTTATTAGATAAATATATTAATTTGAATAATCTTATTGTAAATGTGAAATAATTATGATGGTGGAAACTAAACATGACACTTGAAACGTTATGCCTGGCCTAGCGAGGCTGTTATGTTAGGCCATGTGACTCGTTCGTTTATTATCCGATTTAAAATTTATGAAATGTTAAGAAATATGAGCATAATATGAATAATAAGTCAGTTTTGATATTTTAAATTTTAGGATATTTGCTGATCGTATAACTATATCTTCTCAACACCCACATGAGTTGGAAGATAATTTAATTGTCTTTCAGAAAATATATACTTCTAATTTACACATTTGAGTGGAAATTACTAAACAAATAATAAAACCATAATTATCAATATAACCGAAGTTACGAATATCGGAGTATGCCGAATCCCATGTTAACAACAATATCTCCCTGAAAGATCAAACAAAAACAAGGACAATATCAAATGTCACCCGATACATATGGCATAGATGACCACAAAATAATTGTCACCATACATACGTGGAAAATGTTCCGTTTGCAAACTAAGAAACACTTCAAATCCTTTGGAAACGAGGCGCAGTTACAGAAAAATGATGATAGCCGTAGTTATGAACATCGGAGAGGGTCGACTCAATTTCCTTTTTTGTTCATCTGGACGAGACGAATCCAAAGGTCATCTGAAAGATCAACCAAAATTGAAGGTCAAGGTAAAATGCTACCCGCTAGATCTGACGTAAACTAACAAAATATGAATAGACACCACGCCCAGAAAATGTTCTGTTTGTGACATTCACACTGACACAGACACAAAGACATACGTATCTTGAACGGAAGATTCATTATCAGCCAGAAGCAATGAATCAAAAATCCGAAAAGTGTGTATGTTTAAATTGAATATGGTGTCCACAAATGTCCACTATGCAGTCAAGATAGGCTGTTGGAGCGATATGGTAAAGTTTCCAAAGCTCGAAATTTCTATTGAAAAGTGGCAAATTAGTTTACGCGGGAAATATAATATGCACAGAAGTAGGGCACAGGAACTAGTACGAATGATGATTTCACTGACAAACAAAAAAAATCCAAGTAAGTATACACCCAGGCAATAAACAGGTTGACACTCAGCTTTCGCTATGGTCTGTAATCATATATATTATGGTGAGCAGATCTGTGATAAATCACAGATTCGATGGGCCGTAAGGCCCATTGGTGACTTGCCAGGCCTCCTTCCGAAATGTGTGTCCATGTTTGCACATGTTTCCAAATACCCCTGGATGACGGAGAGCATTCGGATTAGAGTGTCTTGCCCAAGAAAACATGCCGAGATAACCAGCAGCACATCTGGGAATCGACCGGAGACCTTACGGTTCCGAACCTCAAGCCCTATCCACTGGGCTATCACTACAATCCAAAAATAGACCCAGGCTTAATGCATTTTATAACGTTACTCCAGATAAAACAGACATAGCCTACACAAAATGGAACTAGGCCTACAGTAGGCTTGGGCTAGGAACAAAAGATAATTATGTAATCATTTGTTCGAATATAATAATAATATGTGAGCTGTCATCGCAAAAACGCACTAAAGTGGTAAATGTACTTGTTAAGTTGTTAGGAAAAATAGTATTATTTATTTGTGAGGGGGGAACTATAATGGTATGTGTAAAACGTAAATATATACATACGTGTTGCTATGCTATTGATAACTTGCATTGTAGACAACTAATGATTAATTAATGATATTAACATTATTTGTTGCACATTTAAGCAATAACTTTCAAAACATACATTTCTCAGATATTACTGTGTACCCCAAGCACATTATAATCAATTATAAACAACATTATAAACAACACATTATAATCATGAATAAATATACATGAAAGACATACGGGACGTTATAAATATATCCCAGGACTTGTGATGTCTTTGTATTTTCTTATATTATTATTGTTCGAGATAGCAAGCTTTTTTTACCTGACAACGATTTCAGATTTACACAATGCACTAAATGTCAACCAATTTACAAATATTATTACAGCAGTGTTACAGCATATATACTATGCTTTATAATGCATTTAGTGTACACACATATGTACTAATTGTACATTTGTTAAACAAGCCATGTTAAATAAATGGGTTACCTACATTGAAATTCCGATTTCGGTTAATGGTGTCAAAATATTCCCAAAACATGAAGGAAAACGGTTGTGGAAGAAAAATAATACACGGATCGGTTTCGATTCACGATTAACAAATATTATTGTTATAATTATGTTCCCCATGTAAGGTAGGGTTAAGCATGTTGCTCTACTTGTTTACTTGGACCGGGATACTATGGCATTTTTCACACGAGTTTCGGTGATCATTACGTTATGTGAAAATATATTTTAAACAATATAATTATGTTATACTATGTTCGATGGTGAACAAATACTATGGGTGGTACATCGATGGAGCCAAACAGGCGATATACAAATCAGACATCCGCAAGTAGATTACGAAGTAAACGACTATTGATTATAAAACATCATCAAATTAATGTAAATTTAACCTACTTGTATATGGCTATCAATAGTGATGGGAACAAAACATAACTAAATAAAATGTGGTCTCAAACATGTTATTACGAGCTAAATTTAAATTAAATGTGAATACTTGTTACCTAATCATTGTTATAAATTAATATAAAATGTAGCTTAACCATGTCGAATACTAAACGATGTAAAGGTGTAGTTTATTGAAGATAGCACTGATGGTTTCATTTCAGATTACAATTCCTCGCTAGAAGTTGAAGAACCCATGGACACTGGTAAAATATTTTCGGCATTATACTTCCTAATATTTATTATAACATAGTATTATGCTACCAGTTAAATAATGCATTAATGCGTACAGCTATTCGGTACCACATTCTTTCATAATATAAATGTTAGTCGAATACGAGTAAAATTAAATATAACGAGTAATATTACTCCAGTAATTAAGAAACACAAAGGTGATATTACATCACTTTCAAATTATTGACCTATTTCAAAATGTATAAGCTACTTGAGAGGGTTACATATGGTCAATTTCAACTCCATCTTGAGGATACTATTCTTTTGGAGCCATTTCAAACTGTGTATAAGCGTGGTATTGCATCTGTACTTCCTGGTATTAATAATGACATTATTATTTCACTTAATCACCGGAAACATGTGGAGCTTGATCTATTGGATTTATATGCAGCTTTTGATATAGTAGCTACAACATGATTACATGATTAAGAATGGTGCCTACGTTTGGTCTAGTTCGTATTTAGGTGATCATTCGCAAAATGTTCATTCTGGTGGCGAAACAAATATTTTTAAGAATAGTATCTATGGGGTTCCTCCGTGTTCAGTTCTGGGACCTATATTATCTTAACTATATTAGAGGAGTTGTTGATAATATATGTATGAATGAAATTTATTTTCACCAATATGCGGATGATATACAATTATATATTTCGTTCAGTGAATGCAATATATTATCAGTTTTTCATAAAATGGAAAGTTGTATACATGATCTCTGTCAATGGATGAACAAACACAAGTTAAAATTTAACATTAATAAAACATAATTTATGATTTTTCTTCCTAATTGTTGTAAAACTATAATGTTCAAATTCCATGTGTGTATGTTAGTAGCCATAAAATAAAGTGTCAGAGAGATTACGAAGAACGCGTGTATTGCTTAATAATATGCTATTCTAGGATTATCGAATTATAAAGACTTACCGCTAATTTGCAGCTAAGAAATATTTCGTCCATTAGAAAATGTCTTGATAAAAAAAATGCATATATAGTAATTGATGCATTTGTTTCTTCTAAGCTTGATTTATCCTAATTATTCCGATCATCGATTGGTCTAATGAATAAACTACACAAAATCAAAATACGGCAGTACGAATTGCTACAATGTCTTCAAAACTTAATCAGATCACACCTATTCTTTATAATTTACATTTAATTGCATTCCTGTGAAATATTGGATTCAATTTAAAATATTTGTTATTTCATTGTGTGGGCATAAATTTAACCGGCCTCATTATATTGGTGAACTGATTCATTCGCATATGAACCAGCCCACAATCTGCGCTCATCCAATAAAGATAACTAAGGACAACTCTCTCTCTCTATAACTCCTGAATCCCTACCAAGGGGTGAGGAAGAATACACTAACTAATTGCCACGGCATTAGGAAACGCTCTCTACCTCCCTCTATCCATGGCCATAACCATACAATCGCCATCTCTTCCAGACCTCCTAAAATCCCTCTCAACACAGTCCTTCCGCCTCAAACGAGGCTTTCCCTACCCCTTCTACCAACTTCCTCGTGCGACAACGCCATATGTGGAAGTTGTCCTCCATCCATCCATACCACATGCCCAGCCCACCTCATTCTACCCATAATCAGTATCTCTGTCAGATCTATAGTGATCCCAACCTCGCCCCTAATATTGTCCAACCTTCTACTATTCACCCTCTTTACCCCGACTATCCTTCTCATCCAATTATTTGCACACACTTGAAGACGCTGTTGTTGAGCACTGGACAGAGCAACAGTTTCAATCTCGTAAATACATCCCGGAATAACACATGTCCCCAAAACTGTCCCTTTTAATTTCTTAGAAATGTTCATATCCGCCATAACTTTATCCAGACCAGGGCCCCTGACTGGATCCTTTTACAGACCTCCCCATCAGCCCGTCCATCACCCGAAATCAACCCTCCCATGTAAGCAAAACTATCCCTCTTCTTAATGTCCTTGCCTCCTAGTGAACTATCCAGCTCCTGACGATGTAAGCCCACTGACAAAACCTCTGTCTTATCCAGGCTCATACGTAACCCATGTCTCTCA
>JAODAI010043456.1:0-12323 GCA_027575025.1 Scotoplanes globosa | reverse complement strand
CATTAATCGCACCATTGCTCTTTCAGCCCTCCTCAATATTGCCATATCATCTTCCTTCAGACACCATGTTTCGCTCCTGTGCAACATTGCAGATCTCACGCAGCTCTTATACACTCTTTCCTTAATAGCAGGAACGGAAAAACGAAAGTTACTGCTAAATGCCAGCTATTGGTGCAAGTCCTGAGGCCACAATCCTGGCCCAAATTTCACTGTGAACATCCACAAACCGTTACAATAAAGTGAATATCCCCGGCTAAGCGGCAGCAAACTTTCCCCCACTATGACCGGGTATGGGGGGAGAGAGATTACAATTGACAAGTACATTACCGCCACAAGACTGCTGCTGCCTTTGATTGATTAATTTGCCATTTAAAGAACGAACCAAACATTCTGGTCAATGCACAATTTGAACCAGGACGGTACTAAAGAGTATGTCTGGCGGTAAATAACGGCCCCTATACAATAATACGCTGAGATTATAATAATATAACCGACAATATAAATTATACTTTAGCTTACATCATTTTGTATCGGTCGGTCTACATGTATATAATATTTTATACTGTACTGTATGTATACAGTACTGTTCCGTGGAGGTTGATAATATTATGTTGCCAAATAGTCATTTATAGTCCGATAGTGTTGTGGTTTATAGTTACCCGACTATAAATGACTATGTGGCGACGTACTATTGTCAACCTCAACGGCACAGTACTGTATATACTGCTTATACCACATACTGATGTACCATAGCAACCATACCTTGCAGAGTGTAGCAGCATCAACGGAGCCGTCTCCTTGACAGACACAGTAATAATATTGTCATCATTCAATATAGTTCCCGTAGTCGGTGGCAAGTCCAGTACCGCACACCGCATCCCATCAATCCTACCCAACATGGACTGCATACTGCCTTAATTACAAGCAGTCATGCAACAACTCAGTACTCTACTGCAAGCAAAGACACATATCGGCTACGGTTTGTTCGCCAACCTACGGCGTATATCCTTTAAATATAAATAATATCCCAAACACTGGCAGTGATAAATCGTTATTAGTCTACAGTAGCAATTATACGTATCGGGTGTGTTCAACGACCTTCGGTATATTCTCTCAAATATAAATGATATCCGAAACACTGGCAGTAGGTTCTATGAAGTATAAGCGGTATTAAGTATATTGTTATTGACGGAAAAATATTTGACGATTCGTATGTATGTTGCCACCGGTAGTAGTAATGACACCGCGGCTTTCAAATTTATATCCATCTTTTCAAAACACAACAATTCCATAGAACACCACGATTTCAGCTGTATATATCAGCAGGCTACAGTGCAAACGTCTGATATTAAAACTAATTTAGCTACTGGTGTAGCTAGCATGTTCACTTCAGCAGGTCTATTGAATTCAGTGAAGTTACAGTTGCAACCAGCAAGTAAGTGTTACCAATATACAAGTACCATGCAGTTGTTGCTTCAATTCACCATGAAGTAGTGTTACCAATATACAAGTACCATGCAGTTGTTGCTTCAATTCACCATGAAGTCACACATGTACATACACTTTATTAGTGGGCATAGCAGCAGTTGTACTTTAACATTGTCAATAATAATGGCCTTGTGTAGCCTACACCTGACAATAATTGGGGATACACCAAACAATATTCCACGCTTCAGTACATATTACACTGTACAGTGTATGTAGCCAGGGATTTCTAATAGTGTAATATTCAACACACAATAGCATAGTTGATGGGGTGTCCAGTGTATACACTGTGCTGAATAGATACATAGCAGTCAAGCAGCCAGTGGGGCCAATAGATATGTTGAGGTATGCAAGCAGGAGTGTCCTTGCTATTGGAAGATGCAGGCTGGAGCTGATTATAGTCCCTGCTAACAGACTGAGCAGAGGTCAATATCACAGTCAGCACAGTAGTAGCTAGAAGCTATCTGGTTAAAGTATTATTAGATTTAGACAGCCTAATACTTTAATAAGATTAGAGGTGGTCAAGGAATTTACAGCCTGGGGCAGAATGAAATGTCATATGGGTTCATAGGTAATAGCTGCTGGCAAAAAACTATATTGTGGATGGTCATTTTTGTAACAGGTTTACAGAAAACTTTGCTTGGATTTTGAATGGCACATAGGGTATGGCAAATAGATGATGGACTTTGGATCATGGTTATGGCAAGCTGGTCAATTGGACCTGCCCAATAATTGTATAAACACTGAAAAAAAAATCCACCCAGAAATTGAATTTATCAACTAAGTTTATCCATGGAGATAAACAATGTTCACAAAGTTTATTAGTAGATAAATTGAGTTTTTAAAAAAAGTTAAACGTAATTGATAAATTCTTTTTATCTGGCGAAAAACATAGAAGTATATCAATACTAAACTGAGTTTATTGATAGACTTTTTAACAGTTAAACAGGGTTTATAGATCTGAAAGCACATCAATTTGATAATTTTTTTCCAAAACTCTGTTTTTATTCGGTTAACCCTCTCGCTACCATGCTTGCCGAGTTGTGTACCGCTGTTTCACAGCCCAAGCGCGCCGAATGGCGAGTGTTTGAGATATAAATTATATATTGGCTTGAAAACATATGTGACCCATTACCCCTATTGTAGGCGGCTGCCACCAAAAATAAAAATGTGTTTTAAGACACGCCGTTGATAAGAGCACCTTAAGATTCCCTTTGCTATATAATTTACCTAAATCAGATTTTTTTTATAAAGTGATGAATATTTTAACATATGCTTATTTGGTGCATTTTGGAGAAGAAAAAGTCAATAAAACTGACATCATAATTTGCAAAATGTGGATTTTGTATACAAATAAATAATTAACAAATATGCCCTAAAATATGACTGAGTTAAAATTTCAACCAAACACGTTTTTATTGAAATATAATATTATCATAATAATAAGCATGAGAAAAACTGAAAATTAATATTTTGAGGATTATTCCACTTATTTGTCAATTTTAATGACTTTCATATTTGCCAACAAATGCCTACTTTTGGAGTGATGGTGCCAACAAATGCCTACTTTTGGAGTGATGGGTCACATATGCTTATACCCGCTCAGAACAAAATATCAATCTATCTATTGGTGTATCGCACAACACATGTAGCCAAATTTTGACAATTTTTAGTAAATTAGTTACGCTGTACGTTAGGCTAGTGCTGCAATAATCAAAATTACAGAAAATCAAATATATTGACCGTATTATAAAGTAAATTGATATATAATAATAATGAAGGAAATATGATTTTATGTTCTCTTCATTTAGTTATGATTATTACCATACTGAATAAATATAACATTTAGGCCATTTATCAAATGAAAGATTATGAAACACTGAACAATTTACAGGTACCTCAGTTTATAATGGCAAGGTTGTCTTCACAGAAATCATAACGTGGAATAATGCACTCAATATCAGCAATAGTACCATAAAAGTGGTTGGGCTCAGAAAAGGTATATCAAAAAGTGTCTGCCCTACATATAGCTGCCATTGGGAAGCCCAGTGTAACCCAGTGGCCTCTCATAAATATGTTACTAATGTGTATGACTTCCCCAGCATTGTAGACAAGGTTAAACAAACAGACCTGTTTACCAGTCAACATTACCAGCAGCAATTTTAATAGTAGCCATAAAATTCGGAGGGAGGATGGGTTGCTGCCACATAACTAGTTGTCTAGTCATAATCTAAATATATATAACTAGTTGTCTAGTCATAATCTAAGTATATATAACTAGTTGTCTAGTCATAATCTAAGTATATGTGACATTGGTTCTATCAACTGAGCTAACCGGTCACCTTGATGACCCACCATTGTGTGAAACCATGGCGCCGCCATTTCCACAAACAGTTTACGTGTTACCAAAAGTGAAATACCAGTACCTATAGCTGATGGTAATACTACACAACCCTATGTACAATATTTCCATCAATCAAAATAACATATAAATAAATATATTATAATATAACCCAGGATGAGACCAAAACCTGGGCACCTGAGTCACGCCCGCAAGGGCCGGGTCCCAGGTATGAAAATGGACTATCCGATTACCGTTTTTATTTTTAATATAAAAATCAAATTCTATCGACAATCGTCTCCCGATGCATTATCTCCATAGTTGTTGATTGGTCATGATTCCATTTATCCGCGATAACAATTAAAAAAAAAAAGACGAAACAGGGCTTTTCCAAAATAGGCACCCGGGTATAAAAATACACTTTAGTCACAACCTGAACACATAAACAAATCACACATGTACATAAATCATAACCTTTGATTCAATATTCACACGCAACTACTTCTGTCCTGTACCACCAGATTAATAGCTAATTTCCACATCAGCTGTGATATCTAACTCACCGTGCTTGTCTGAGGTCCAGCAGCTGTTGCCATTGGTTGTTGACCTTATCCAGCTTGTACTCGATGCCGCTGGCCTTGGCTTTACTGCTGGCCGCAATCAGCCGTTCACCGAGATCATTGATGCCGTTCTTGCTCTCTTCAGTGGCGGCGATCTCTTCCTGGTAATCCTACAAAGACAAGACAAGAAGCACATAATTGATCAGAGTTGTAACTAGTCGGTGAATTTTGTGGCTCAATCCGGTCAAGTCATTTACATCATTTGAGTGACACAAGTCAGTTTTTGCATTGCAATGGTGAAAATTCTCCAACCTTTGCAGAAATTTGGAATTTTTATTGTTAATTCAATTTTGGTTTACAAATCCTGACCTCTCCTTCAGCCTTTGGGAAACTCATGGCCAAGACCGATGTGCACTCTCATCTGGAGGATGGGGACGATAAATGATGGGGACGATAAATGATGGGGACGATAAATGATGGGGACGATAAATGATGGGGACGATAAATGATGGTCCCGATGACGGTACAAGGGCATAGGATTCACACGCCCTCGTCATGCATATCCGGTTACTTGGCAAATTTTTGAGTTAGTGAGAAAGCCTGGTGACCACCCGTGATAACACCACACCGTAGTGTACAGTATCCTGAACAACATGCTCAATTCGTTAGTCCAGTCCAGTATTCTACACCGATACTCGAGTCATCTCTTGTGCTTTGCAATGTATTGTCTCAAATCACAAAATATTACAATACTACACTTTTCTGTTTTCTGTCCTCTGAAAACCAGGCTCATAAATGAGCAAATGACATGTACTTGATGAAAGCCATCACACCTGGCAACGTTTCGATTAATTTACAAGTGGGAATGTAGAGTCGTAGACCAATGGCAATAACTATTGGCTAGTTGTCAAGAAAATAGTAGACAGTAATAATACATTGTTTTTGACAATGTGTATTATAGAGGATCTGAACAGACGACGGTCAGATTAGTGCGGAATAACCTGAAATCGGCGGCCGTTTTGGAGGCTTCCAACAACAATAGGAGCTACTATGGGACAATGAACTATGTACAGCCAATCAGCAATAATGTACTAATCTAAGCTGAATGAATATGCTAATATAAGTTGTTTACAATGACCCACAATGGACTATCTTTCCATTGAAGTGATGTCACGTGCCAAAGGTCTACGCTGTAGGCATACCTGCGTAACTTTGCATTTACATTGCTGATGGTTGACTATGGCAATTAGCGTTGGCTATCAGAGCTTACAGGAATCAAGTTGACCAATAATTGAAGCATGCTCCCTGAAATCATTTCTCAGCAGGACAACAGAGAGCATGAATTATTCAAATTGCTGAGTCACCTGTGCACAGTTGGTCACTATATTCTCATGCATATTACATCACAGTACAGGATTATTAGTTCAACAAGTATCTAAGCCACCACCAGAATTGTTAAATACAGGAATATACCTTCAATTAGTGGGTCGGCCTACTGACTCTGGCATGTAGCTCCTCCACAAATGGATATATTATAATGAAATAATTGGGAGAGACTGTGCAATGCTATAACTTGTATAACAAAACAGAAAATGTGCCCATGCAACAGTGAGTCACCTTCCATACAAAAGTATACAGTTTTACAAAATACTAAATAATTAAAATGTACTGCCTATTCTGGAGATTAATAATGGGACAAAGGGATAGCTTGACTCAACTATCATACTTAATTTACCACAATAGTAGAGTGCTCATCCACATGTTAAAGCTGGTTGTAATTAATTATCTGTCCTCACAATTCCATACAATTAGTGTTATCAATCTTTAATGTATAGCTTATTACTGGTGAATATATAGGTTTACTTCACTTGGTAAGGAATCAAAATCTCATTATTGGCACAAATATGGCTTTCAGTTAACAAACCATTAACGACCCTATATTGCACCATTTTATGAGGACAATGTCCATTCTTATCATTTCAGTATTTAGCAATGGCTTTATTCAATAATACTAATAATTAGTCAAAATACAATTTTCTTGCCTTTTTCAATACCAAGGTTAATATAAGAGTCACCTAAAACCTTCAATACAGGGCTACCAGTCAGAGCTATTATCCAATATATACTCTTTTATATAAGAAACTCTGCTATAAGAAACTACTACTGGAGGCCAAAAAAGTTAAGAAAATTTTAGTACTACATTGAAAATCATTAATAATCTAAGAATTTTTAGTATACTGAAAATCATAATGAAGGTCTTGTTTTGTTGTGTAATATGTACAATATACTCAGTATTTTGCCATATCTTGTTTTAAAATCAGAAATAACCTATTTGTACCAACCTATTTGTACCACTTAATTCACTTGCGCAAGATTGCCTAATGTACAATGTTATTCGATTGCAAAAAATAAAAAAACGCAAGAAACTTTTAGTAGTAAAATCTGGAAAAATTTAAGAAACTTTTAGTACTAGGGCCTGACCCTAGTTTCTTATAATAAAAAAAGTACCGTCATTATCACTCCATATTCAAACTCTTGACCGTAATAAGTGGCTTCTTTTGGTGTGCTGCATATTGTACTTTGGTCATCAATAACCCATTTATCTATAATCATCTAAATGTTCTGCACAGGACTGCTAATTAATGTGATGTTCTACGTTAACCCCCAAAAAAGAAACTGTAAAGAAACTTTTAGTACGGTACTAAAATTGGTTGAAATTAAAAAAAAATGGCCTAATCCTATAGTTTCTTATTAAACAGTTCTTGATTTTCTTAATGATTTTCAATATAGATATTAAAGTTTCTTAAATATTTGGACTTCTAGTAGGCCTATTAGATTCAATGGAAGAGATTCATTACAATTTCCGCCAACTGAAAACTTTACTATATCACTCTAGAAGCTTCTCACAGTCACATGGAACGGACCTATTTAATTCTGCGGTTTCCAGTAGTATACTGTATATTTTGTCACACCAATAACAAAAAAATACATATGTTTTGATGTTGTAGTTAGATCAGTCATGCAATTTAGTTAGATTTCAGTATATTTTGTATTAATTTGTGATATTGCGTAGAAGAAAAATCTTTGAGTCTGAGGTCAATCTTTCACAAAATCGAAATAACATGTCTTTGGTGTCTCATTTCCGGCAAATCATGATTTTTTTCTTACAAAAGTCACATGTATGTCATACTAAATTCGTCAATAATCACAATAATAGTACTTAAATTGACATTATATTGTAGATACTAACATTATAACACATGTATCCATGTATCCTAGTTGTAATGACCGCATATTGGGCAGGGAAGGTCGATCATTGGTAATATAGTCCACCGTTGACATTTCGCGGTTATCTAACAACCTGTTTAATGGCTCTGCATTGGCGGATCAGCCAATCATAACAGTACATGTTTCAGGGGGCGGAATTTGTAATGCTTATAAAAAACGGCGTATACAACAATCCTAACATTCAAAAGATTAATTTATTTGTTATTTATTACTTACTGGTAGGCCTACCGTCGTTGACATCTACAAGAATATGGTCCAAGTAAATCCAATGACAAGAAGATTTAAATCGCAGAGACTCTTATTAAAAAGGTAATTATCGTCTCTATTCACAGACAGCAGATTTAAAAGAAATGGGTCACAATTCAGAAAGTTTATGAAACCAGATTTAGTATACACTGTAGTAGAGAATAGCTAGAGAACTTATGATCCCAGTGAGATCTGTAGCATGTATGATGGGTTTCACTGTAAACATGTCAGACCTAGAGAACTTATTATCCCAGTGAGATCTGCAGCATGTATGATGGGTTTCACTGTAAACATGTCAGACCTTCCATCTAATAGCTAGATAACTTATGATCCCAGTGAGATCTGTAGCATGTATGATGGGTTTCACTGTAAACATGTCAGACCTAGAGAACTTATGATCCCAGTGAGATCTGTAGCATGTATGATGGGTTTCACTGTAAGCATGTCAGACCTTCCATCTAATAGCTAGAGAACTTATTATCCCAGTGAGATCTGTAGCATGTATGATGGGTTTCACTGTAAACATGTCAGACCTTCCATCTAAAATCAAGTCAATGCACTGTTGATTTACCAAAGCTGCTGTAAACCGGATATCTAGGGTACAAAAACTGACTGTATGAAAAACAAATCTACACTGTAGTGATTGAAGAAAAGTGCATATGATATTGTTCCAATAGCTATTTTACATCCACCACCCCAAATACAATCCCACATATTTGCACTTGACCGGATTACAAACTGAAACTAGCAGACCTTGAAGTTAATTGAACAAGTCAAGCCATTGAACTTTAGGATAGTCTCTCAGTATTACAAGTGTTAAATCAACTATTTTACAGCCACATATGGAATAATCCCTTCTTTACTGTAGTCTGAATCAGCAGGTCAATTCACATGGAAATTAAACTTTAATACACAGGTTGCTTTGTTGGTAATGATAGTCCACTTGTAAGGTATACCTACATTCAGCAACGTTCATAATACACATATTTTGTCCAAATACTGCAGGTATTGGTGCTCAGACTGACCAGCAAGACTAGTTGATACAGCATATGTAGCAATTATTAAGAAATACACAAACGGCATCTAATAGAAACTGGCAGCAAAGCTCTCTTACGATAGAAACCACGAGTAACAAATTGATGATTAAATTATGATTTAGTGACTGTCTTTATAACGTTACATATTTGAAAGTTCAATCCTTGTTAATTAAGTCACAAATCTTTCAAATTCCATTTGATTATGATTCTTTACTTTAGGCAGTAATAGGTGGTACAGCACAGTTATTAAGATATGTAGTGTAGTGGATATGTAGTGTAGTGGATATATTAAGGTAGTCTGCCCACTGATGTAAATTACAATGAACTGAAGAAAGACCAGAAGTAACTGAAGAAAGAACTGAAGAAAGACCAGTCTAGGAGAACATTAGATCCTGGAGCTACCAAAAATGAGACCCAATGATCAAAATAAATGATAAATAAAACAAAAAAGTTAGTAATAATTTATATTCCACATATAACGATCCTGCTCTGTAATAGCCCCCAAGCAATAAATGCGCACATAGACTATTCCCGACAAAGAGTCGCTAGATACGGCACCAGCGGATCACGGAATTGGATAAGATCCCGAGAAAAACGTCAACCGATCGACAGCGAATGCAATTTTATGGCACAGTAGCATTTTTCAAATTGAATGGAAAGATTATCGTCCTGGTATAAAGCAGCACATGGCTACAATAACACACACGCCTATGTTACATGATATACAGCTGACATATTATAAGTACCAGCAACATTGAGTATCATGGTGGTAGCCTCGGGCCACTGTAAAGGCTAGGTAGTATTATAAAACTTGCCAACTGTAATAAGAAACCCATAGGCCGCTACTCATAGGCCGCTGTGATGAATATCCAGCCAGCGCGTGGGCCGGCCGCAAAACAAAGATTAAATCATTTTACAGAACAGGGGCAATTTTTCTACGTACGTGCCACATGTTTGATATATATCTATGTGCTATGTGAAATAATCATAATGGTAATAAAATGGGATACAACTACAGTATTTTGAATATTATTGTATTGAATACTACCTCAACCAACCAGCGGTATAAATTGTCTGCAAACTTAGTGATTGAAGTAAATGATTGTCATAATTTATTTGGGTTATTGACCCAAGTCACCATGTTGTTCAGGGGTAGAAATTAGACAAATTTGAAGCAGGTCCTGGAAGTTACAGGTCCGTCCAAAATATCACAGGTCCGCAAAAAGGGTAAATTATTTAAAAAATTGAACACCTTGATAATATGTGAAGCATGCGTGGGCCTAATATTTCCATTTACCCATAACATTATCATAAAGTCAAGCTGTATTAATTATTAGGGAAAAAAAATATTGCCGATATGTTCATACAGTCTACCATATATAAAACGATTCGTTGAAAGATTTTGGAGGTCCTGACTGATAGTAAAGTATGTCTTGATTATGCACTTGTCAATTGCAGTCACAGTCCCTGGGACTAGCCGGAAATGTAATTATGAAATGTGTTACAACCAGGGTAAAGTCCCGGCAGTGCTGGCATGTTATTGCAGTAACTCGCACAATCCCGGGACTTTACATATATAGGCCTAGCACTATGATATTTTCCTGGCCCTGTAACTCTCCGCACAATTCCCGGCCTGCGGGGACATATTCATCCGTATATGTACGGCTAGTTCCCGGCTAGTTCCCCGCAAGTCCTGGGTCCCCTAGGGCCGTGATTATAATTGACAAGTGCATTATGGTCGTCTACAAAACAATTATGGTCGCTAAATACAGAAAGCCAGAAAGAATCATTGAAAGCTTTCTAATATATATTATGTGTAGGTCTATCTATAATTAATTGACTGATTGTGTATAATGGGCCCATGTGGTTTATCTGGATATTTCATATCCTTTTAATTTTACATAATTAACTGCAAAAGTATATGTAGAGTATAGGAGCAAGAATACTCCACGAACGGAAAGTTTCACGGTGTAGCCGGCTACGTCGTCATATTTGTTCCAATGATTTGAAAGACAGCTTAAGAACGGCGATCACACGAGGGGCCGGGTATTGATTATTAAAAGACGTTGTTAAAAGAGAATGTTCAAAGATATCAAAGCAATAGGCCTACATGTATATCATGTGATATTTTGCCCTTTTTTAAGCTCCATTGTCAAACTCAATGCAATACATGTGATATTCAATAAGCTTGGAAGACAGTTTAAGAATGACGATGACATGAGGGGGGCATTGATTATTAAAAGACATTTTGAGAACGAAGATATCAAAGCAATATGCCTACATCATGTGATATTTTGCCCCTTTTATAAAAAATACTCACGGTGTATAGCCGCGGCTACACCGTTGCATTTATTTCCGCTACATCATCATGGACTATCCTCTGGACGTTGCTACACTGGCCCCATCATCAAATTCAATGCAATCAATACATGTATGTGATATTCAATAGGCCTACAGCATGTGATATTTTCCCTTTTTAATAAAATACTCTTATTGACATGGCTACACCGTCCTTGTTGTGAGTGCACTGAACCATGAAGCACCACCGAGTAAGTGCATTGAACCATGATGATGTAGGGGAAATAAATGCAACGGTGTAGCCGCGGCTATACACCGTGAGGATTACAGATTGTGGGGTATTCTATAATTAAGTCATGTAGTATATAGTACCTATCTATACTAAGCCATTGATATATCAGTAAAAGACGAGCTGTAATAAGACAATATTTAAAAATGATAATAAATAGATAAAATAGACTCACTTGTTTATTTTGCGGAATTCTGGCTCTTTTAATAACAATTATAAATATTAAGGCAGCTGCAGTCCTAGTGAGACTTCTGGACACTAGCTTAATTACAAGTATCCCACAAGAATCGAAAATTACTTTCTTGAGACCAACGGACGAGAATGCACATTAGTGCACATTAAGCTTGGTGCCCATTAGTCATCGCCCGTCTAATTTTCAAAGGAATATTCACAAGCCTAGGGCCCAATGTGTTGTAGTGATATGTACCATAGACCCCCCTACCCATATGATATCAATCTACACAGTACCCACGGTAATGAGATTAGTACTGCTGTGAGCATCCTATGTAGCATATGCACTGCTCCCAGCATGCAGTCTTTCCTATATCTAGAGGCATACAACATGTTACCCTGTAGAATATTACACACATGAACACATTCCCACATTCCACAGCCTACATGTGACAGACATTATACATTAAAGTGACCCTGGTCATACATACAAGCAGCATAGAGCGAGTATCCTCCAGTCAACTCATTATTAACCAAGTACCTGCAGCTAATTGATATTATGGCTACCAGGGATGACTGCAAACAGATAGCTGTTGAATATTTGCACT
>JAODAI010043345.1:0-12324 GCA_027575025.1 Scotoplanes globosa | reverse complement strand
TCCATAGAAGATGTATTATTGATGGTAATTGATTGTGTATAACCATTGCAATAGAGAACTGTCTGTAGCACAGAGTAGAACATTTTAATTGAAGTCTGATAAGAATAATACCACTCTACCGATACCACATGGCCTGGCGCTACATAGCTACACGAATATTGCCGCATTAATGTATTGGCAGCTAACTTACAACATTTTTATTAAATAGGGCAAGAAACAGCCCCAATTTCCCTAGTTGTTCATCACTTGAACGTTGAACAAACCCCAAATCTGACATTGTCAGCAATCCAACAAACTAAGCCATACCACCGCTGGCTGCACACAAATAATGATTAAATCGAGTCCCACGACGACAACTACTGTCAAAAGTTTACAATAAATAGGAATATAATAGTACGCCTTATTTCCATAGGAAAGTTGACCGGCCCACTACTTTATCTGCCTTGCCTCCTCTTTGTGCTATGATTATGTGCATCGTGGAGGAGGATGCGGCAGCTTTGGATGTACATACCCAGACTGCTATCGTACTGTACACGTTTATTCGTTGCGTTTGTGCGTTTGCCGCAGCGCTCTCGAACAGAAAGCAATCACTGGAATGATGAAGTTGATTAAGTAGAATGTTAATTGTCTGTAAAAAAATGGATCCGTTTGCGGACTGCTCCCTTCGCATCCGCGCCATGCCCGTAAAAATTGAAAGAAAAGTAAATTTTTGATTGCACTAAAAAGACGATTGCACCAAACTTGGAATGCTGACATAGACCGCGAGAGAACGGAAATCTGTGTCATCTCGAGCACGAACTACGCTCTCCCCCCACGGCGGTAGTCTTGCTACCTTCCTGGACAAATGAAATTAGCGTCATCTCGCTAGATAATTGTAAAGTCAACACCATCCCTCACAAATAACGTTGACACTGCGCACTGCAAGTATGTTGCCATCATGTATAACAGTAAAAGATGCCACCACGCGCTTCAAGTGATGTCGCCATCACATCTAGTAATAAATGCTGATACCACGGAATTTAAGTAATGTTGCCATCACATTTAGTAATAAACGCTGATACCACATGCTTTAAGTAATGTTGCCATCACGTGAAATAATAATCGATGCCACTAGGCATGCACTGCAGGTAATGTTGTCACAATGTGTAATAATCGATGCCACTAGGCATGCACTGCAGGTAATGTTGTCACAATGTGTAATAATCGATGCCACTAGGCATGCGCTGCAGGTAATGTTGTCACAATGTGTAATAATCGATGCCACTAGGCATGCGCTGCAGGTAATGTTGCGACCATGTGTAATGATAATCGATGCCACTAGGCATGCGCTGCAGGTAATGTTGCCACCATGTGTAATGATAATCGATGCCACTAGGCATGCGCTGCAGGTAATGTTGCCACAATGTGTAATGATAATCGATGCCACTAGGCATGCACTGCAGGTAATGTTGCCACCATGTGTAATGATAATCGATGCCACTAGGCATGCGCTGCAGGTAATGTTGCCACCATGTATGTAATACAGCCATCAACCAGTGTACGCGACCAACATCGCCACGTATCTAAACAATCTACTATCACTCTGCTCAAAGAAACCAAAGTCACCTTATTTAGCAAATAATACCCTCGTTATGTCCTGGTAAACCAAACGCCACCACCATACACCAACAATATATTGTCACTTCCACCATGTGTGGTACTTAATACTTTGCGTTGCAAATAATACTGTCATCACACCAATAGTCAACACAACCAGGCGGCAGCTGAAAACACCGCTGCTTAGCAACCAATGCTCTTACCATGTGCAATAATGAATGCTGCTACCACGCGTCAACAATTGAATAGGTGATAGTTAACGCTGTCACAATAATACATGAATACTACCGTCATGCCTGCACCAACAACTTAACGCAGCTATACCCTGAACAACAATTAACGCTTCCCATGTGGAAAACATTAACGGTCTGCGACCATCATCCAGCGACAATTAATGCTTCTTGTCACAACGTGCAGCAATTAACGATGTGACCCTGCGCTACAATCGTGGCACATTTTCTTCGATAGAACCGAATCCAAATAAACAGTAGCGCCGCACCGTTGGCATCATGCCCATTCCTCGCCTTCAGAGTCGGAGTAGCCGGTGATGTGGGGGGAACCGTTGTCTCCGCCGTAGGCGCCGCGCCCAGGTCCCCGCGGGGCACCCTGCGCAGCGGCCTGCTTACCGTGGCCCCGGCCCTTCTCCGCCCCTCCCGGCTTGTACCCGTTAGGCACTCTCGGGTCCACGTATGCTGGATCGGTGGGCTCGGCCGGAGTCCGCATCACCACGTCGTAACGGGGGGGTCTCTCGTCCCGGTGGGCGGAAGGCGAAGCCTGCGGGGATTTCTTAAAGTCTGGATGGAGCGCCAGCCGACCGGGACTCGGCTCGCGGCTGGCCGAGGGCCTGGGCCTAGGTCGTACGGCCAGCGGGGAGTCGGGGGTCGCAGAGGGCTGTTTGTGATTCCGCGGCAGGTTTCTCTGGTCGCCGTCCGGCGGCAGGGTGGGTAGTTGCCTACCGACGGGCTTCTTCAGCGGGGGACTGACGCGGGCGTATTCGCTCTCGGTGAGGATGTCGGGATCGCGGGAGTTTTCCAGGTCCATGGCTTCGCGCTGAGAAGGGGACGGTCTACGTTCGCGGCGGCCCCTGTAACCGACGTCCAGCGAAAAGGGATCGTCCAGATTGTCCCGGGACCTCGAATCGGGACGGTCCAAATCGGTCCTGGATCTCGATTCGGGACGATCCACATTAACCCTGCTTCTGGAATCGTGGCGGTCTAAATCGACCCTCGATCTCGAGTCGGGACGGTCCAAGTCGGTCCTGGATCTCGACTCGTGGCGGCTCAAATCCTCCCTGGATTTCAAATTGGACCGATCTGAATCGTACTGGCCCCGTGTTTTATCACGGCTGCGGTGTTCCACGGGCGACGGTAGCGGCTGGTAGGAATGGGCAATCACGTTGTGCCTCACTACATCACGACCAAGTCTTCTTCGAGTCGGGGAAGGAGATCGAGCTAAGTGGGTGGAGAAAATTCAACCAGGCATAAAAATTAGAATCTTAGTAAAGTAACACAGTTAGGTAACCAGTAGATCTGTATTTAATGTTCCATTTCTAAAAACAAACGGCGGTTTCATAATTATAACTAGATTGTAACTTTCTCTATATTTTATATTTAGAGACATGAGAGTAAACCTGACATTATATTATTGTATAATTACAGACAAACAACATTCACACACTGGATGCATGTACTGGCAGCATGTGACAACTTTTATGTAATAATACGTCATTTTGCTGAGCACTTTAGGAGTAAAAATAAATCTAATATATGAATAATGCTTTTTTCTACATACATATATTCCTACTAGAAGAAATTTACGCTACATAAATGACCCATTATTTAAGTAAAATACAACCATCAATTCTGCAAATCAATGTTAATTTACATGTAAACGAAATACCTCAATTTGACTCAAAAGTTTTGATGAAAGCAACATTAATTTAAATGAAAACAAATTACTTTAACTTGATCCCAAAGTTTTGATGGACATAATTTAGGACGGAGTAGCATAATGTAATGCCAGGTCATACCAAATCACTAAAAGCCTTTGTTGCCAACCAAGGCGACTGGACACCTCCAAAATGATTGGGTATGGGAAGCTAGGTTATATAACCGTAATGTGAATTTTAGAACTATTTTGAAAAATAAAATATTTGGCGGGAAATAAAGTTGCGTCAGTATAAATGATTAATAAATACAAATCGTAAAAGCCAACTTATCAAAAGTTAAATTAAAATGAACGTAAAATTAGTGAACAGAACAGCGTGCAAGTATTGTAAGTGTAATATGTGGTTGATGTTGTCTGTCTGTATGTGTTTGTGGAGGTATATTTTGAATGATGAACTCGAGTAGAGGCAGATGCCTCGTGGAATAGCACTCCAGGCACATAACTCACTAAACCAAAATTTAATAAAGAGCATCCACAACAAATCTGTGGCTTCGCACGATCAGCCAAATATTACACCAAGGAATTCCAATATTGACGTTGGGCCCATTTAAATAACTATAACGCCGTTAGTTTATCGCGTCGCCCAGACACTCTACAACTTGAATATCTTCCAATTCCTTGGTGCAATATTACCACCTAGAGGCGTACGGGGTAGGGGAAGGTGGAAATTAATTTATGACGGCCAAAATTATTAAAATTGACACAATTTGGATCAAAATGTCCATAGTTGTCAGAACATCGCTCTTCATAAAGACTGACCCCTTATAACTTTGTGTCTGAGGTGGTGTGGACGTAGATATGACCATTGGTGGCGCTCTTTCGACTGGGTCATTGATCCCCGTACGCCTACATGTGTATTAGTTATAGTGTTATCAGAGATGCTGTGTGTTCTCTGTGCGATTTGCCGATGTGCGTCGGTGCGTCATCTTTCGTTACCTGGACTTAGCAGAGGCTGTGCCGATGATACACTGTCCTGTGAGTCTAGCCGTTCGTGGCGCACGTCGCCGGTGGTACCCTGGGGCATAGTCAGGAGTGGACGGGAGGGGGGATAAAATACAAAAGAGAGATAAGCTGAAAAAACCTAGAATACAAAGACCGTTTCAAAGTTAAGAACGGGTCAACACATGCCGATTATAAAAACATACTCATGCTGTTAATTGAGAAGTATATATATTAGAGCAGGAATATAAAAAGAATCAGAGAGTTCCATGGGAAAGAATCAGAGTTCCATGGGAAAGACATGGCCGGCTAAAACATTTTTGAGAAGGTCATTCTCAAAAATATTTTATTAAAATGGTCACTGGGTAGGTCACAATTAATACTTTTGAGCATCCCTTGGCATGCAATTTGAAATGGGAAGACTGTCTGCTTTTCAGACCGAATACTCGAATAGTCTTTCATATTATAATGGTAGTAAAATCTGTCAAGATTTGTAGGCTGCAGATTAGGGTTTCAAAGACAGGAGCGCCTTTAAGTGGAAATGGACGTGACGGTTTAACAATCATGCAAACGTAATGGGTGCACATGCAGTACAAGAGTCTATAAATAAGATAATAAATGACCGTAATGGCGGAGATCTATCATGCTATATATCACAAGACCCTGCAGCCACATACTCATAACAAGCTCTAGCATTTGTATAAAGTGAGCTTAATGTTGCATGGCACATAAATCAAGATAAAGGCCTGGAGATAAAGTACATGTTTTGTAGCAAACATGTATGGGGGGGGCACAACATGCACGATGAACATTGCATGCAACCATGCAGATGGGGGGGAGGGGCTGTCTGGTGGGTATATGAGAATTGGAATAAGTAATATTTATGAGAAAAGGTGTTTGAAGCCAAACTGGTGGAAGTTTTGGCTTCTAAAAGGTGCACGGGTAGGAACAAGGCAAAGATGAAGGATAGATTTAGAGAGAGCGTGAGTGATATTTACAGGTGAAAGCTCGTTCAAAGAAGGGACCGGGAAAGGGGAAGGATGGATGGTGGGTGTAAGGGATAAGTAACAAATTGGGTCTGTGTTGCACAAGTCGAGGAGGGTTAAAGGTGGTAGGGAACTGTGTGTGAGGTTGGGAACTGTGTGTGAGGGGAGTGAGGAGTAGTTGTCATAAAATATAATAGTATCGATCGCCGTACAAGTTGCCGAACACGTTGCTGCAACGTGCGTTCGTCTCGGCCGAACATAGTTGTGACTATTTGCAGATAGACTGCGGTACAGGTGATGCCGTTGTACTGATACACTTCACAAACACAGCCACCTAATCAATGCTATATAGGGGCTTCGTCCAGCTTGGTAACGCACCGCAACTTGTACGTTATCTAGATATACGGATCACGACAGAGGCAATATTAGGATCACGATTGGTGGCACATAGAAACACAGGGAGTGACGTCGCCAAGAGAAGCGAGTCTTCATATTATCCCTGCAGAGGGGGTAGGGTCACTGCTTAAACCATCCACGACACATTTACCTGTTGTTGTCACGGACACCAATTAATAGTCACATACACTGCATTGGACGATCAATTGACAATAATCCTTTGTAAATTAGATTTTTATACCCCGTCGTTTGCTGTGGTCATGCACATATCCGTCGACATCCTCTCCCTCCACCACGATGGGAAAGCTTTGGCGACGCCACTGGTGTCCAAGAGAGAGTGACACACACATAGAGGAGAGTGAGAGAGGGGTGAGTGGACGAGGTGGGTGGGGAGGTAGTTTGGAGCACATCATTCACATTGTACTCCCGGCATAGGTAGGCAGTACTGGTACTATTAACTGTATTGCTATAAATCACCTCTTGTTTTTTATGGCCGTAGGACGCCGCCGTTCCTGTCTTCGTTTGACCCTGGCCACCATCGTGAGCATCACTCCGACTTTGACGCCGAGATGGCCGGTCCTCATCTCCTCCCTTACTACGACCATCCTCGCCTCGGATCCAACCATCCCTACTACGGCTTCCCTCTTCCTTGTTGTTTGGCTTCGCTCTGTCGGCGCGCCGTGCCGGATCGGGGTGCCTAAATCGAGGGGGCCCGATCTTGACCGGGTGCGAGTCGTCTTTTTGTCTTAACGCCGTCTTTTTAGGAGGCCTACCACCAGTCTCATCCGACTGGGTACTACTACGGATATCAGCAGCAACAGACTTAGGATCCACAGAGACTGGAACTGGCAACTTTCTACCCGTACCCCGGGATTGTCCAGATTCTCGTTCATGCTTTAGGTCGTTTGAAACGTGGTCCCGCGGTCCAGAGGACCTTCGACTTCCTCGATCCGGACCGGACGTTGGCTTTGATGTCGTCCGATTCAAACGATCGGAGCAGACACTCTGGCGATCCGATAGCGTCTCCGTCGACTCTGAGTAGGATACACTTTGACCATTGTCTCGGTACAACGAACTGCCGTCGGACCTCCGGCGGCTGGACCTACGTCGATGAAGGCCGGCCTCCAAATCAACTTGGGCCCCTAATCCACGCTCCTGGGACCTGGAACGGTGTCGGTCGCTAGAGGGTATTGGATCAACGGGCTTGCCATTTACGTTGTTATTATTGTTATCTCTAGAGGCACGCTTGGACGACAAAGACTTGGATGATAAATCGTGTGACTTATGACCGGGTCGGTCATGTGATTTATTTGCATAATAACTATTCTCACTGGCACCGCTCTTTGCTCTTTGCGATCTTTCTCTAGCCACGGTTCGCTGCAATTGATCAGAGTCGGGGGACCCTGTAGTAGTGTGGCGTGAGGCGCGCCTACCGCCGTGCGAAGTGTCAGGATTGTCACGGGACGATGGTGTTCGGTCTTGATGTGAATTGGCTGAACGGACGGACTGGTCTATTATAGGAGGGGAGCCACGGTGAGTTTGTAACAGTGTTTTCCTGTCCACGGAGTGCTTTGTGAAATGAGAACGATTAAAAACAGATATACTAATTGCAATAACGGAATGAATGTTAAAACTTTCATGCATGACGATAGAGGCAAAAATGTTGGTCCTCCCTACTTTTTCTTTTTATGTACCGTATGAAAATGTATTTGTGCACCAAAAATAATATAAGTGAAATTAATATCATGCAAAATGACTTTTTTTCTAAAACACACACAATTCTAAATTGTGTCAAAATAGGACAATGAATAAAACGCAACAGAAAAGGATAATTTGAAAATAAAATTGATTATTTTGTTCACATTAATCTATAACATAGTCATATTCCTTTTAGAGGAGGCCATACTTTCTCAAATATGGCATGGATGTGGATTGTGTGATGGAAGGAATTTTGGTAAAAAGATACTTTAAGATATGTGAGCGATATATGGACAATTTTATCGACAAACTATCACTGAAAGATGGTTTGTAGCGATTCTTTTAGATTTCTGAAAAATTGGCTAAAAATTGCAGGAATATTTGTATTAAATAAGCTTGTTTGGACACAAAATGAGGGGCAATAATATATGTTAGCTAGAGATAATTACATGTGTAATACTAGCAGCCTCAAGAGAGTACACATGTGTTGAAGGTTACGGTTCTAATCTACTCCTAACCAAACTTTATTACAAAAGTAATCTTCAAATAGTGTTTAAAACTGTTTTTTAAATTTATTGGAAATACTATTTTCTTAAAAAAATATTATTGAGAAGTAGTACCAAATGGTCATTTACCTCACCCATCTAAAGTATATTGTTACCCCAATTTAGGGATACATATACATTAATCGGCATCAGATCATTCATGGAAGGAGAAATGGGTATCATTTGGGTGTATTTTGGGGTCGGGTACATGGGGGGGTGAGATGGGGCACAGGGGGAGGGGATGTTGATAGAAACATGATTGCCATCATGGCATTAACAGACTGGTGTGAGGGGGTTGGGGTTGGAGATTGGTACGCTCAATAATGGGGTTTATGTGGGGGGGGGGGATTCTACAATGAAACACCTATCAATCTAGCATATCGGATGCTGTGGCAGGCAGTGAAATGCATAACTATTGCCTTTCCGCCAAGTTAGAAGAGCGAATCTCTAACAATGGAATTTCCACCAATTTTTTCAAAGAGGTTTAAATAGACATAAAGTGATATTGTGATACCTCTACTACATTTTATTAAAATCATTACAAATGTTATTTTAATCACCTGTACCTCATATATAATTCTAGTTAATATATGTCACATGTGTCATAAATTCAAGAGGAAAAATTGGGTGGATAATACCATTTTTTGAGCTTCTCCCTTTTAACTTGGCGCGATTGGCATTCGCCAGTACCATTACAGAGTGAATACAGCAACCTTTGTATTAACAAATAAATAAGCAAACACTCACTATAAACTGCAAATAAAGAGAATGCGTGATACCGTCATTTGAACACATTAAATTCCCAAATCATTAATCGCCATAAAAATACACCCACAAGGATGGCTATACTTCGCAATATATATATAGATATACTGTATAATAAGAAGTTCTAAAACAACCAACACCTCCTGAAATACAACCATTGCCCTCTTTTTTAATGATATTTAGCAAAAATTGTCAGAATATTTTAAATTATTTGGTTGTATTTATAAGTGATTATACGGTATACTAAAATAATTTTCAGTAGCGTACAAATTGTCACAGGCTAAATTTGACGAGCTACTGGGATATATGTTCCCCAAATTACTCGACACATGAATCTAAGTAGGCCTATATTGGGGCAAGCCATGACTTTCATTAATATGAAGGCAAGACCATTTTAATATAATTTGATTATAAACATAGAGGAGAGAGAGAGTACCAAGGTCATTTGCAAAAGAACAAAGACTAATTCCTCTGTGGCCTCAGTTTAGGCACCCGTCAATTGTATTCCATATCCCCAGGGTTCCCGGGACAGCAGCGGTTTACACGCCCGTACAAGGATTTCTTAGGGGGGGGGGGTACTGATTGTTTTGTAATTTTTTTAATTGTGCCGAAGGCACGATTGCGGTGCTGCAGGTGGAGGGCCCTCCCACCTAGGATTTTTTTAAAACCATACATAGAACAGCACGATTTGGTGACATTTATACGCATAAAGTGAAGCAGTTGAAAATCAACCACAACTTCTCATTGAGTCATTTTCACCATGAAAATTCCTGGTTCTGTCAAAACTGTCATGTTTCATATGAATAAACATCCTTAAATTTGAGATTTATAATTATTTGAGATGACATTTGAGATGACATAATTATGGGATAAAATTTTAAAACCATACAGAGAACAGCACGATTTGGTGACATTTATACACACAAATATCCCAAAGACAAAATAAGGGGGTTCTCAAGAACCCCCAGAACCCCCCATTTATACGGGCTTGCGGTTTACGTGGGGACATGTATTTTAAATTTGTGCACATCTCCAACAAAAGTTCCGGCAAAATATGAAGGAGCCTGGACGCAATAACGGGGCATTTTTTGCCACCAAAATACAACACAGTCCCGGCGCGGTACTATTTTATCACGCATCCCTATCATGCCATACTACTACTTCATTACGAATATCCCCACTAAGTCCCCGGCTAAATTGGCATAGATCAGGGGCAAATACTTGCTATCTAACCCCCCGCTAAATCATGGTATGGGAAGAGGCCGGAATTACAATTGACAATTGTTATAGACTTGCAAAAAACAGAGGGTATAGCTCATGCAGCATACACATCATGTTGCCCCTTCTTCAGACATTAAAATACTTTCCAAAAATTACATATTTTAAAATGTAACAATCCATTCACATCAATTTTTTTATAAAGCAAATTATTGCCAACCAATTCTACACAATTTTCTGCATAAATGATCAACAAATCTATGACCACAATCTGACATAATCTACAAATGGTGTTTCCATCCAAGTTACACAAATATTTTGTGAATCCATAGTATAACAAATGGAATCAACAATTGTCACAATCATGTTGTAAATAAAACTCAACATATCATAATCAGTGTCTTGTACAGGATTTAGAAAAAAATTCAATTATTTTATTCCACCATACTTGGAGAGGTGGGGAGGGGGACCCTGGATGTGATGATGGCTTCCCTGGTGGGCTAAGGGGAGGGATAAAAATGGTGTATCATTTCAACTTTCAAAGAACTTTACATGGTATGTTTTTATTGGTGGGGAAACCCTTTTCACTTCCCTAATTTGAATACGCCACTGGTACTGTTTATTTTCTTACGTTATAAATATTACTTCAAATTATTAAATAACATATTTTTAATTGTTAGCAATTACAATCATATCCTGTCAACAATTTAACTCATCTGTATTTTAATCTAAAGGCTCTGGCCGGGTTTCGGTCCTGGCGGGACATTTATTTTTGGTGAAGGCTTTCGGCATCCAGCCAGTGGTACAGCTAGGGTCCACTGTTGGATTCAGGCATGAAGCCCGCGAAACCCAAGTGACTTGGTGGATGCTGGAGTTCACAGATCATGCATGCCATGGAATTCCTGTTAGTGATGTGCTCCCGAGGACGGTATAGCGATTCGGGAACACCAGCCTAGCACAGTGACCTTGCCAGTACTAGGTTAAAAAATTGTACAACTTCCTGGCTATTGTCCTGCAGTGCTGGTGTGGAAGTGCTTAAGTTGATGGCCTTCATTGACTAAGAGTGGACAATAGGTTTACAGGCAAGAGAAGTATTACGTATTGTGCATACATCCGGCTCAACTTTCAATTAAATTCAGCACCAGGATGTGAAAGTCAATTTATTTGCTAAAGGTCACAATCATGCCATGTCCATTTACAGTGCAAAATGGGTAGTAGTTCATCAAATTTCACGAAATGATGGTATCAAATATTGATAGGATTTGTAACTGTAGGTACATTAATGGGGGACATTTGTTATTATGTCAAAATATTGGGGTAACGCCATGGACCGGCACCTGTTCCCGTAATCGCTGCCCTGCCTGTCATTGTCAATGGCACCACCAACGATTTTCTTCACATTTGACAACGTAGGCTTGATAGCGCCATCCGAGACCTTACGGCTTAAGGTGATGAAAGTCTTTAAGGTACATGATGAAATGTACACTAAGAAGATGATAACTGTATTAAGGAGATGGTAATTGCCCTAAGGAGGCGCTTCGGCATCGTTGGGGTTTCCAAGCTCAGAGAATGACAATTTAGTAGACATATGAAGGTATACTTACCCGACTTTCGTTCTGCTCATTGTCTTGTTCCTGCACAGTATCGTCCTGCGAAGGAGAACAACAATGATGGATTAATGCATTTTTGTACTTGCTGATTTAATTGTTGACAAACTAATTCCACTGGACAATAACCCCCATTCAAACTAAGAAAGAATTGTCCTAATACTGAGAGCTAGCCAAAGAACTGCAGGAAAAGATCCGATGAATTTCCACCTTACCCCCCATAGAGCTGCCACTTTTAAAAATAATTGATCGGTAAAAACAAATAATTTGATTGCCCCTCACTTTAATCATAATAAATGTAATTTAGTAGTTCGGTGAAACGTTGCATAAACCTCAAAATGATGTTGCTCTTTACATGTCCGGTGTTGAAATATTTGGTATATATACTGGGATATTTGAAAGACACGTAAAGCAGAAATTCCATATTTTATGGTGATTCGATTTTTTCTAATTTGTTAGAGATACTTTGTTGGTTTAATAGTCGCCTCATACGAATAAAAGGTTGAAAAGATACGTTGACATAAAACGCCTCAAGGCCCTCAAGTCGTTTTTCAGTAGCCTACTTCATGTCAGGGTCACTGTCACACACTTCAAGTGAACATGTTTGCAGCTCTAGTATCTATATAA
>JAODAI010043344.1:0-18288 GCA_027575025.1 Scotoplanes globosa | reverse complement strand
GTTACTTAGGACCACTGGAATACAATGGACCTAGCTGGACCTTGTGCCTTTGATATACCAGTTACTTAGGACCACTGGAATACAATGGACCTTGCTGGACCTTGTGCCTTTGAAATACCAGTTACTTAGGACCACTGGAATACAATGGACCTAGCTGGACCTTGTGCCTTTGATATACCAGTTACTTAGGACCACTGCAATACAATGGACCTTGCTGGACCTTGTGCCTTTGATATACCAGTTACTTAGGACCACTGCAATACAATGGACCTTGCTGGACCTTGTGGAATTGACAAAATCATAGTTATTAGTTTACCAACTATTAAGTTATAAGGATCTAAAAATAGTGCATTCCAATCTTGATACAAGTTTTTAAATTTAATACCTCTGGTCTTGTTTTTCCTGGTTTCTTGCATTTTCCGCTCCAATGGTTCCGTTAAATTGTGTCAATCTGATCCTACTCTGTTCAAACCTACCAGACTGATAACGAACAACTAAGGAATCTATGAAATGGAACAAAAGAAGGAACTGTTACAGTTTAAGGGACACAAAGAATCCAAGGCAATAATAAATAGCCAACATAAACAATGGCTGGGAAGTTTGGTCATTTGGAAAACAGTTTATTAGAATAATTAGAAAAAAAGGCTGTCACTTGAAATGTAGATCAACACAAGTACTTATTTTTAAAGTTATTTGAAATATTAAACCAAAAAACTTTGTGAACTGCGCAATTGTGCTACGGTCTCAACACTACATGTAAATTACATTTGTCGGGTGTGTAAACTTCAAGAATTTCTTGCCAATTGATGTAGACATAACCCAGCCACTATAATAGTTGACTATGTCCGCATACTGTGCTACTACGCACAGTACATGGCAACAGCCATCAAAATGCCAGTATGTCTCGCGTACAATCCATGTTTTGTTTATTTTGGCGGGATATAGGCTAATTGAGGAAACTTTGAAATATACGGCGCCAATTATTTATCGTAGACAATTTACAATGACAGTCCTATTTAGTGACTAACACCAACCACACCATCCACGCTTTATCAGCAGACTCCATACATGGTCACCGACTTTCCAAACTACATGTAGTTTGGGGGACTAACTGATACAATTGCAATTAGTTTTGCTCAGTAGGCCCATATGGTGACATTGTCATAGGCGATCACAGTTTGTAATTGAAATGAGGGAACAAATTTCCCCCTGTTAAAAATATTGGGGGGCAGGGATTTTTTAAATCAGGGAGAGACTTTTTTAGCAAAAATGCGGTTTTCGAGAAATACAGCTAACTAATACCACTTAAACAGGGTTTATTGTATAAAATATAGTACATATGATGCTGTGAAGCACTATGCTACAGCATTTTGTGCTGGTATGACACCAAAAATTGAAAATAAAAACAAAGAGGGGGAATTCCTCCCGTAATGTTTTTACATGCAGGATTTCTCTTGCAATACGGGCATCGCGTATTCCCGCGCCCTATTGACAACACTGCATGCTACTATTACTGATGAAATTTTGGATTCCTGTATATATATATGCTACTATGATACATGGTAACGTTATAAATTAGGCGATCATTTCGTTTGTATACAGTTTGTATACATCGTATAATCTTCTTAGACGCAACGTCCCATATCTGTTAACCTTAGATTTTGAGTTCCTTGCCCTCGAATACCTTACAAAGACAAAAGTTCATGTACCCAGTTTACTTAGCCAGCTGTATTATAGCTGTATTATAATCGGTGTGAGTTTTAACCTCAAGTATTGTGTCATGTATAATCAACTAAAATATAATAAACTGTTGAAGTGTCCACTGGAGATTAGTTTCATACTGCCCCCCCCCCTGAATAGGCCTACTATAGACTCTTACTAGTTTACTGGATTTACTGAACCCCCAGGGGGTACTACTCCCAGAGCAAAATATGTTTAGAAATTAGAATATGATCTCCTTTCTTCACTGTCCAATGCTGCAGAGCTGCTCCTAAAGAGTGTTCTCTGGCTGCCCTTGACCAAAACAACATTGCTTTTAGCACAATACTCACAGTGTGTGTAGCTAATGTGGCCTTTGGGCTAAATTAATTCTTGGAGAGAAATGGCAAGCTTCTTCATCTCGCCTCCCTCCCCATTATGTGTCTTGTTCTGGGTGCTACTGGTGACCATGCTCAATATCTCAGTCTGTCAGTACTAGGAAGTACACTGCATGCTGGGAATGATTGCAGGCCAGTGGAGCAGCAGAGATTGGCGCCGTTGCCTGGCAACCGCTCTGAGGTGATAATCTCTGGAGAAGTGGGCTAGATTGAATGGAGGAAGTTTTGGTTGGAAAAGGTCATAAATATTTCAATAATAGTTTCCACAAGTCCTAGAGGATTATTATTATTACAAGAAGGTAATTCTTATCATTTATACAATAAGGGCTGGAGAGCTTGATTGAATTCGGTTTCTTTCCAGACACGAAAATGTTCCTTGATTTACCGAAGATAATAATGTGAAGATCCAATGAGTTTTAGAGCCACACGGGGACATTTAGAGCCACGCGGGGACAAACAAGTTTCACCTACTCTGTATAATTAAAACCATTAATTGTGTTAATGTTAATACGCTCTTGCAAGTTAATTCAGGACAGCAATTACGGTACCGCAGAATAATTATAGCTCCACCACTGTTATAGTTTCCACAAACCCCTCCCCCCCCCTATATTTTATCTGATGTTGTGGGATTTTCTCAGGAAAAACACGTCCTTCGCGCTGGACATCCACTTCTCTGGCTTAAATTGTACTATTTACGAAGAAGAATCGGTTGTATGTTGCTCAGTACAGGGTGGGAGGGATTTTTTCCTTCTCTCGACTAAAAAAAGAGAAGCGAAAGGCTCCTAAGCGGACGTGGAGCGGGTCACGACCTCAAAATGAGGGTGACTTGGCAGGTATGGACAGTGCGCCTGATGGCCTTCCCCTTTATTTACTTCTATGTTTTTAACTGAATGGGTAATATTAGGGGCTGGGTGAAAAATATTATACCGTGCATAGTATGACTGTTGCAGCAGCATTCTATGGGCATAAATTGTGTACTTTATATGGTGGGATGTGACTCTGGAAGGGGACCCCATCTGATGTTTTTAAATAACTTGCAGAATTATAAAGACCTGGAAACTCCATTATCAGTGGATTTAGACTGATAGTGCAGTCAAAAGAGGTATATGGTAAGTAAAGGAAATTACCCACGCGTGACCATAATCTATTCAATGTCTGGCCTAATTGGCACTTGTAAAGATGGCTTGGTCAATTATGGCTGGTTGTACAAGTTTGTTGTTTACCCAGACTGTGTTCCTACATAATTATAATATTATGCCACTCTACTTTCACACCAACTCAGTAACTGTAACACCAAGCAGGCTTTTAAATACTTGGCGGAATAAAGAAGGAACTGTTGCAGTATTGTTGAAAGCTATTCCATGGGGTGGTGGTGGGGAGGGGGGATGGGCAATGGTGCTTCAGTTCACTTCACTGACTTGTTGCCATATACAGTAGTACACAATGCCAGAGATAAAGAGCCTGGGTTGTTTTTCATTCAACCCTGGTAACCCTATATCAGTTGTAATAGAAACTCCCTGCTTACACTGCAGCTAGCTAGCTAGCATCACCTGCATACAGTGTAACAAACTTGCAGTGTCTTTGGTTTCTCTCTTGTGGTTGGCTGGTTGGCTGATTGCACCCTAAGGGTCCCATAAAGCAGACATTTTAGCAACACTAACAATGGGGTCTATCATCTGACTCCCCCAAATAAAGGAATATGATAGGCCTGACCTAATCTGAATTTGTGTAAGTAAGTAAGCTAGTGTAGCTGTTTCTTTTCTTTACTGTGACCTCCCTCAGAGGAAGTAGCTTCCACATATCACTCTCTCTTCCAAGGTTAAATGGAAACTAAATCAGCAGTTGGTCAACAACTGACAATATTGCCAAATCACAGCCATAATGATACAAAGGGTGGTGCCAGCCAGAGGGCCTGAGGGGCCTTGGTCTGGGGATCAGACAAAATGAAAAATCACATTATACAATGGAAATTTATTGTTTTAGGCCACCTGTTTGGGACAGTCACCCACCTCCCTCCCAGTCGTGGAAATCCTGTTGCCGCTGTTGTATTATACACCATGGACATTTACGGGACCTGTGATTTTGGGGAGGGGACCAAACTGTCAAAATTATCCCCCAAATTGTCATGCTCAATTTTTACACATATTATCCAAAAGTCATGCTTCAATTATTTTACATGTATGAGCCTAGAACTGTACTGTAGTTTAATTGTAATTTATTGTGGATTAATAATAACATTTTATCAACAATTTATTGTAATTTCCTATATATTCTGAGCAATGAACAGTATATCAAATATAAGTATTCCCATTATTACTGTGCCACTGCTGTGGAACATGATCCTCCACTTCCTCACTATTAAAGTAATTATATTCTTCCTAAAAATCAGCTGTTCCATTTCTTTCATCCTCCTGTCTTCCTTCATCTGGTCCTGTCAAGTTGTTTCTCCATCTTTCAATCCCACCCCCCCTAATAATGCTCTCAAAATCCATATTAAATGATAATAAATTCTTTGAGGCTTTGTATGTTTGCTCAGCAGTAAATCATCCCTTCCTGCATCCCTGTCTACTAACCCACTTGACATTTGGCATCTAGATCTCATATTAAACCAAATTGATCTAGTCTTCCAGTAAGGATAGCTAGCTCTGGTAACCAAATTGATCTAGTGGTAATAACAGTGGGCCTAGCTTTCGCAACCAGATTGATATAGTTTTGCTATAGTAGGGCTAGCTCAACTCTGTGGTCTAACCAGGAATATGGTACTAGACATATGCCAACAATCAAACCCATCCTATAGTTAACCCGACACATAGTCCATGATATATACATACAGCGCCATAATCCATGACACAAACCATCATCCTGGAGGAATCTAATAACTCAGGTGACCAAAGTACACCCCATAGTAGTAGCTGGCTGTATCCATGTGGAGCTGCCTAAAGAAGGCTCAATACTCAATAGGCCTACATATAACAACCTGAGACTTATCCCATTCTTATCTCTCTGGTTGATTTATGTTCATAGACCTGCCTCCCTCCTCTAACCAGCTCTAACCAAACTTGCCCCCAAAACAGATTGAAGACAATAAATTCCTACTTTCAGTGACTGCACTTGAAACCCATGAGGCCATTTCGTAGATCAAATTTTAGGGCTTGTTCAGACCAACTCCCTTCCCTGTTCAGACAGTGCAGAGCCTGCTACCATTCTGTAGGGCCAAGTATATTGAATGTTTACACTTGAAACCTGTTTAGACTAGGACTCTGAAGTAATGTTGATAAGGGGACACTATCACGATGACATCATTACCCTGGGGGTAAGTGGATGAGGGAGTCATTGGATGGGCGAGGGGAATGGGTGAAGGAGCGGAATGTTCTGTGGTATCCTCTTGGTCCATTTTGGTACATACATCACTAATTACCATATTTCATACTATTATATTATTTGTAATTATTATTTAAATAATTTATATATATATGTTACAATACATTCATGTACTATTTGTGGTTGAAATAAAGTTTTGTAAATTGAAAATTGGAATGAGGTGATGCAAATATTGTGTATTTCGTAGTGTCGGCTGAAGATAAATGACATTTTTTGCATTACACAAAAATCCCTTGAAATGATGAAAGTATTTACGGAGGCTGTTTTGCTCGGAACGAGCCTCCAAAAAATAATATAAAAAGTATTTCGGACACTGCATCCAGTAGACTGATAAAACTGTGTGTGATTCATCTACTCATCACCAGTATTTCATAATTCAGTTTGGTCATTTACAGTAGGCTACATTGGGCATACGCTGTTACAATTGTGGCCTATATTTTTGTGCTTGTCAGAAGCTGACAGAAACCATATTTTACCTGCATGGATATACATTTTCCTATCCCCTGTATGGACTGGACTGCTTGCTAAAGTCAACTTCCAGCAGTTTCTTGTCGAGCTACAGACGTTTCTTGTTGCACCAGAGAGCTGTTTGCTATTAGCTGCTTGATTTCGCCATACATCCCCTTATGTGCTTCAGGATAGATTATAATAGCAGACAGCTGGGCCGGTGAAGGAGTCGGTTGGAGGTTGTTGACCCTGTATTATAGTGGGAAGAGAAACCAGTGAGTTAAACAGTACTTTTGAAATGTAATTGCCTGTTATCCCGTTGCTATCTCAACATGAGATGCTACATGTGAAATTATGACGAGCCCGGTCTGTTGTAGATCCATAAACTTTGCTAAATAAACCTAAATTGGATAATTGAACGCAGAGGATGTGTATGTGTATAATAAATGTATATCATAATAATACAGGGCACCAATCTGTGCTGGCTGGTTGGTATACTACCAATGACAGTAAGCCAACACATTTGGAAAATTGGAGTTTGGACAAGCTATAGCCATTTTTTATTTTCCTAAGACTGATACAGACACTGGTCAATTTGGATATTAATATATCGGTGTGTAATTTTAAGGGTTTTCGTGATTTTAAATTGTGTAGTCTTTCGGTATTTTGGGTGTCCTTCGTGAGCAGAAATATTAAAATTAACAACTGGACAATCATACCAAACCGCCAACACTCACGAACAAGCACAAGTACTACAAAACATGACAGACAAGTAAACTACGTAGAAATATATATTCTTTTAATTTTTAAAGTTATCAGTGGCGTGTGTGTATGTAAGATTTTTAATAGTGGTTGTGCATACATGTTAAAATATTTGTGAACCCAATTGTCTGGGGTAGGGATCTAAGGGGGAGGGAATGTCCCTCACTCCCTTTTGAGAAATGGTGTCAGTTTAATGCGAAATGGTGATACCATTTTCAACTTTCAAAGAACTTTTTGGTAATTTTTTTTTTCTTCGTATAGGGGTTACAGGGGTGAGTGAGGTGGGGGAACAAAACTCCTGCACCATCCGGTCCCACTGTTTACATCAAGTCAGTCTACAGTTGTAGGCTGCAATTTCAATTTACTTGATGTTGACACTGATATGCTATATAGACCATACTCCTGCCTCCATTTTATCTACCCCACCCCAGTCTAGTTTATAATCCAACTAATTAAATCAAACTAAAGTCATTGCCTCCCAGCTTTCAGTTATACATGTATCAACAGTGGAGCGGCAGTAATAAGCAGCCACCAATAAAACACCAGCCAGGGCAAATAGAAACTGTGAGCTGAGGCAGTTTCAAAATCATGGATTCCCTTGTTACAAGTAGGCCTATGTTGCCAAGCTATCTGAGCAGCTCATCCATGGGCTATTTTATTTCTCTTCACTCAGAACAGAGATAAATATGCCTTGATAGGTTCAGTGACTGGCAGTTTGGGGCACTGTTAATATCAGAGACTTTAGGCTGCTGGTAAAGAAGAGGTCACCTCCTTCATCCCACCCAGACTTGCTGTCTCCCCTAAGTTGAGTTTCAAGAGGATGGGGTCAAGATAGGGCTGAACATGGAATTTAGAGTAAATTGAGAGCGAGAGAGAGCTGGTGATGTTGTTTGGTTGCTTTGCAGTCTGTACGGTACACTGCCATACATTGAAGCCCTCCAACATTTCTATATTCCCCAGAGGGAAGTCAGGTTATGTGCTCTACTTGTAGTGGTAATAATGGGAGGAAATTAAATTTAATAGCTTTAGATTTAAATTTTGAGTACATAGGATGCGATGCAATCATAGCGATATATAATAGTGTGTACCAGGTCCGTATGGGTACAGTACTCCATTTAAACACAGGGGGTTACTAATAGTATCAACTACCTCATAGTGATAACACCAGCGGTGAGAAATTGCAGCGTCTAATATCATCATGTCCTGGCAGCTTTTAATATATTAGGGTTGCTAGCTGAAAATCATAATAAATGTTTTGTTGTGTAATGTGTACAATACACTCGGTATTTTGTTATATCTTGTTTTAAAATCACCAATAACCTATTTGTACCAATAAGTTTAACCCCTAAAAGTCTTGTACAAGATTGCCTATTTATACAATGTTATTCGATAGCAAACATTAAGAAACCGCTAAGAAACTTTTAGTAGTAAGTATTGTATGCAATTGGGGGGTCAACCTTCATACCAAGTTTGAATATTATTGGACTTTAACTTTTCAAGAATACGTATTTACAAACCATTTATCAGGCTATATCTGTACTTTAGTTGTAAGGACCATACGTAACAATAGTCTTGATAAAGACGTTTGTCAAAAATTGGCATTCTAAAATTGAAAACTTCAAACATCAATATAGGCTATATTGAGAATGGAAAGGCCGATTTGACTCTAGTTTGAAGCATTTTGTAGATCATTTTCTGCTCTATAATATCAACTAACATTATTTACAAGGTGTAATTGCCCTTTAAGTTACAATTCAGTGGGTCATATTCCACTGGACAAGTTATCTATTTTGGAGGAAAATTTATCTGTATCTCACAATAATGAATGCCTACACAATACCTGATCTGCCATATTCCATTGAACGATAAGCTTCCACACAAATAAGATAAATGACAATTGAATGCCTTGTAGCATCCACTAATTAGTACAAGTGGTCCAATACACATACGGTATAATTAGCACTATAACCTTTCTATATATCCAACTAAAATTACTGGAACTTAGACTACTATCTGACCCTCGATAGCATTGGATACAGCATGTGTACTGGAATAGCGTTGCGCCGATAGGTCGTCATGGACCTAGTCAATAAGAATTTAAATCTATTTATAATCTGCCCATCATTTACAGTACAATTGTCAGGAATCTGTTTGCTGTGCACAACACCAAATAATATCGCCGCGAGTTACCGGGGGAGTACGAAACGATTCCATTAGTAAGCATTTGTTCGTTCTCAAAATCGCTTACAGATCATCTGTCCTGAAACTATTGCGCCTGAACTTTATCAGAAAGAACCGAGAGACAGTGTGCCGCATTGACGGCCGATTGACGGCTACAAGGAGCCATGGGTACTTTCAATCACGTCAAACATCCATTTTCTATCTGGAAAAGCCCTTCCACTGTGACCGAAGTGATTGGACGCGTATAATCATTAAGTTTGTCAATTTGAGAGAGGGGTCACATTTTCTAAACTAACAGGAACAATAGTGAAGTGCAATTGCACGCGATTGGTTTGCCGATAGGCCCGACACAGGAAAGCCGCAGTAACTGCGCTCTTCACTGCTTCCAAACGGCACGGCTCCTTTCCTCTTGTTCATCTGTTGCGTTATTTAGGGACATATTATGACTACTTAATTCCCCTCTGCTGAACGGATAATGGATTTATAATGAAGTTGCCACAACCGGCAGATAAATTGGTATAGTAATCAGGGAATCCCTCAGATTTATTTTACTAATAGTAATAGGCATGCACAGAATGTGGCAGTACAATTCTCTCTACTGTGTGTGTGGCCCAAAATGAATTCCAGTGGGTAATTGACTTATTACTACAGAAATGACATGTGCGCCCAATTAGCCGTAACCGGAGCTTTTTGTAATATGCTTAAAATGAAAGTAGTTCTAGTGGTCCTAGCATGGGTCCTAGTGGAGTTTTTTAGGGGGTAAAAATAAATTTCAAGAGTCACAGTTCAATTTCAAGAGTCACAGTTCAATTTCCAAGGGTCGCCCAAGAGTCACGGTTCAATTTTAATAGTGTGTTTTGCGATATTAGCTCGAATGCATTTTTTCGGCAAAATCACTCATAAGTAGGCCTACACTAACTGTCTATTCATTATATTGTTTATACCAAGTTACCATAGTATTGAATTGCATTACTTACTAGCTTAACCCTTTCAAGTCCAGCTACTTTTCAACACTACCTCTTCTGAGCGCCACCTATATTTTCCAATATTGCGTTTATATGACAATGCTCTGATCAATTTATAGAATAAAGGAGAGTTATGTAGAACACTTTTACCTTTATTATGATACCAAAAACAATTACGTATGTTGAACAATGGTCAAGTTATTAAATATTATCTACGAGCCTCTCCATCAGACCGTTAGTTCCATTGTCTACCATAATATCATGCATACCTATTCCGCGAACGGAATTTCCAGATTGTGATGTTCAATATTATATAAACCTGAAATATGTCGATGCCAATCGAACTGAAGTTTGGTATCACTAGGTCGAAAATTTAGTGACACGTGGATTGCAACCGGTTTGAAGTTGGCAGGGGGTGAACTGAATGTAGAAAATCGGACAAATAAAGTTGATGTACACAAGACGTATTTATGCGACCATGGAGTCCTGAGAATGGTAAGAGATGGTGCAGCTATGCGACCATAGCATTGAAAGGGTTAATATGAGCTCGCACATTTGTATAGCAAAGGAGATCATGTCACCAGTCCTGTCGATGGGAAAAAAACAGAAAAAATCAATAAAATCTGGAGTCAAGATGACCCGGAATACCGGGTTAAAAAAATGGGCTCTAGTATACTAATAGCCTGGATTTACTAGTGGCGGTTTGCATTAAAATAGAGAGATATAATTTCTTAACAGCACATCAAAATCTAGGCATAGATACAAGTGCCTTCTATATTAATTATGAATGTTTTTCATAACTGCAATTATGGAAAAAGAATGTCCCGTTATGCCGAGCCTTCTTGCATTTTAATCGGGATGTGCAGTAAAATGCTGCCCTGTTATACCGTGTCTCTCTCTGGCTTTGCTGGTAACATTAACGGGATGTGATATTTTAAAATGGGTATGCCCACCCAAAATCCCGCTATCCACGGGTACCAGGCCTAGATTACATTGACTAACTTGCATTATTGGCCGACAACCTCAATACCATGCTATAATTTAGTTATATTTGTAATATGTGACACATTATATACTGTAGCCAACAGGTGCCACTTGAAACTCAACAATACAGCTGTTTGCCCGTGTAATATTATTGTTATTACACTAAGAACTTAGGAATAGTCTGTCACATTGCAATGCGGAAAATATGTGGGGTTAAGGAAAAGTTATTTTCAATCCCCCTTTGAGGGAAGTGGCTCCGCCAGTTTGTTCCAAGCTGTACTGGCCAGCACCTGTTGGAACCCATCAGTCTTGGCTTGTACAGCCATTACATTGCCCCTGAAATGTGTATACTTGGCAGGCAGTCACAAGGGGGCATTTGCCACAACAGCAGCCAGTTCCCAAGTTGGCCGTTAATAGCAACTTTCTGGCATTTCGGCAAGGGAGGATGTTATTTTGTTTGGGTACAGCACCAGACCTTGGGGACCATCCTATTCAGTTTATTGGGAGATGGCAGACTCCTGTTTTCAAAGCTAGACAGAGCGGCTATATTCACTTTAAAGGGGCGAACTGAAAAAGTTATGACATGACGAGAAGAGCGTATTAATCATATAGTGCAATGGAAGTAGGATTCCCACCCAACAAATGGGGTACGAATTTGCACGTCAAAAAAGAGGGGAAAATAAAAGGAAAAGGATAGACCTACAGCCATTGCATACATGCCCTTTCCACCGTTTTAGCTAGCAAACACATAGTTTTGCCAATATTACACAAATAGGGCATTTTCAAGTGAAGTTATAGATAATCCCTCTAATTTGTTTTTGCGAAGAGTTAACGGTGACTTTCTGGCATTTCTGCAACCTTGGAGGATGTTATTTTGTTTAAGAACAGCACTAGACCTTGGGGACCATCCTATTCAGTTTATTGGAAGATCTTGACTATTTCAATATTTCAATCTTTGAATATTCCTTTATCTCCCTTTGCTCTCTCCCTATCGGACCATAAATACCTGAAAGGCGCTGTAAAAAATGTTTATGTATAATTTCAATCTTGTCGCTGTACCCCTTTGCAATATTATCCTCAATATACAAGTTTGTGAAAAGTGTCAAAAAGTTTTGATTTTTCCAAAACAATATTTTGACTAAATTCTATTTCTTTCTCTTCTCCTTCTCTCCTTCCATTAGATGTTGAAGACGACGAGGCACATCCTAAGATGCACTGGTGTAACGTGGCTTACTGGGAGAACACCTCCAGGGTCGGACGCATGTACACAGTATTCAACCAGCATGAAAACATATTTCTGGAACTACCTCACGGGAACGGTTTCTGCCTAGGGATGCTCCACCGCGAGAGCCGGAGCGAGACGGTGTCGAGGGCCAGGACTAAGATCGGCCGCGGCATGACACTGAGTCTCGAGACGGACGGCGTGTGGGCCTACAATCGCAGCAATCATGCCTTATTTGTCAACTCCCTCACACTCAACTGGCCGCCCTCCAGAACGTTCAGGGTCTATAAGATTGAGCCGGGGTTCTCGCTGAAGATCTTCGACTTTGCAAAGTCAAAACTCTTGGAACTGTCGAAGCGGGAGTCCCGGCCGCCGGACGGCCCCATAAACGTGCGGTCCATACAGATAAGTTTCATAAAGGGCTGGGGCCCGAGGTATTCACGGCCATTCATCACGTCGTGCCCCTGTTGGCTGGAAATTATCCTCAGTCCGCCGCGGTGACGAACCAACAAGCGTGTGCATGTTGGACTGACGTCACAATCGCCGCGGTGACGAACCAACAAGCGTGTGCATGTTGGACTGACGTCACTCTCTGATGCATTCTTTATTGGACTCTCAAAAATCCTCATATTATAACATGATATTTTATATTCTATATTCTCTATATGAAACATGTACATAACAGTTCTTTTTACGACATTATTTATGGTACTGGTAATACTGTACCAACTAATATTTTCAGTATACAATATGAATTATTATTATTATTACACTTTCAGTCGCTGTTATAGGTGAACAGGCTCGTTAACAAAGCACACACACACCCTTCAACCACCATCCCTCATACAAAGTATCCCTACCCTTACTCCGAATAATGTGAAGTTAGTCCTTGATACAAAAATGTTAGCCTTGGTGTCAAAATATATTTATATCACACAATTGTATTACAAGCCTAAATTCTAGGACAATGAATTCTCCCCATTTATTTATTGACACCAATCACACCTTAAGATAAAATATTTATTCATATTTAATAGACAATTGATGAATTTGCCTAACTAGATATTGGGCATATTGGCAAAACTTCCCTAAATGTTAATTATTGAGGCACTGTGTTACACTGTTTGGGTTATCATATTAAAATAGCTCAGTAAAAATACTACATGGCTAACATCTTTCTGGTATTGACAGAATAGGAACATAAAATCAATATTTTCATTTAAAAATTCAGCAACGCTGATATGCAACTATTTCAGTGGTATGCACATGTAATGGTGAAAGAGGGATTCCCCCTCCCCATAGACCCACCCGTCTCCCAGAAATGTGAAATAGTTACGCCCCTTAGCAAACAATCCTGTACACAGCACCACATACAACCTGGTTGGCAGTATCAGGAATTTATTGGTATTTACAAACTGGTGGTACCAACAACAATATTGTTAAAAACCTTTTCATTTTAGCAACCTACTAGTAAAATACCAGGCAGTATTCTACAATTAAATACACATACATCTTGCATCCTACTACAAACAAGCTCAATCAGAATAATATTGGCCATCCTGTTTTATGTTGTAAAAAAACAATTTCCCAAAACTATGATTTGGCAAAATGGAAATGCAAGGAACCCCTAAAATATATTAATCTCAGGATTTTTTATTTATTTTTTATATTTTTTATATATTATTTGGTATATAGATCATTATTTATGTTGCAGTCTATCTGTAATATATTGATCCATTTGTTAAGAATATATTTATGAACCAAAAGATGTGACTGAAACATAAAATCAATGGGATTGTCTTGTCAAAACGGGACTACATTGCTATGTATTTTCAAGATAATCAGATATATGTATCATAAAACATATTTCGGGGGCATTATGATTGATCTTGAAATATTGTTCCGTCGACATTGGATATCATCCCTACTTCTGGACCCAACTGTATAACTCTTTAAGTTTTATAAAATGAAGCTTTTTGAAATTACAACTGAAGTATCGATGAGGAGACTTGACTGCACTAGCAAATAACAGGACAAAAACATTACCTCCTCCGACTATGACTTGACATATATGATGCACCATGACAGATCATGTATTACACTGAGCCATCGTGGCTCTAACTGGTGTATCAAAGACTGTGGGTGGCTCATATAACCTCTGTGTTAAAAAGGGTCAGGAATCCTAATCAATCAATCATGCTGAGATGCAAAAAGAAAAGGAGGGACAATTGACAAATATTTGTATACCAAAATCAGGAAAATATTAATATTTTTAGTGAACTAAAGTTTTGCCGAAGTCGTCTACTTTAGAGGAAAACTTCTCCCATCTCAAAATGGTAGAATGCCAAAGTACATAATACACAAAATTACACTTACTTTTGAGCTATGACGTAAAATAAACAGGGGAGGGAATTCAATGACATTCGTTGTTTGCCAAGTCCCTTGTGGACACACTTCATTCAGACTAGAGCTGTAACAGAGGAAAGAAAGAACAGACAAACATCAATTACCTCTGACTCTGCTTTGACAGTCCATTACGAAAGAGCTGTAAAGTCACAACGGGCTATTTTGCATTGCGGTTAGACATGTACTGTCATGTGCGTTGATATGTACGAACATAGTCATGACCCTGCGAGAGTTCTTGAAACACCGCTGATACATGCACATTTTAAAACGAAGAATAAGCTCGAGATTCCCCAAAACTTACTGGTCTGGGTATTCACGAGTAGGAACTGAGAACATTTACACCTCTAGACTCCCACTATCGGCTCACGATCTCTAGGCCACGCCCCCTAGGCTCCGCCCCCTAGATCTGGCATGCAATGTATGTACTGTATGTACAGTATACTAAAAGCTTTGCTAATTCTGCCTCGTCATTAAGGGTATCGTTAGCTTTATACATGTATTATCATTTATTATATTTATTTAATAATCATAAATATTAATGAAATAATGATGATAGCAAATAAATTTGAAACAATTTATCATGTCTTGAAAAATTATTGGGAAGCTTTGAGAAAAATCCTGAAAAATTGTTAATCACAGTATATTTGCGTTTTCATCACTTTTCATTACGTTTTTTCGTCCAAAATGATGTATTTGTAGTAATATTAGTTTATAAATACAGATACAGTAGCAGTGGAATTATTGAACTGTAGTCTAGCTTCTATGGTGGTCTTTGCCCAGTGAAGTGAAGTGAGTTTTGATTTCTATGTATACCTGGAAGATATACACATACTGTAAGATGAGTTATCAATGGTGATACACCCCATAGTTTTAACAATGGTAGTGATAGGACTCTTTTGTTTGTTGCTACTATTACTAAGAGATCTCTATTTAGATAAATGATTCAAATAGATATTGAACTTTCCATACTCCTAGCAATGTTTGTAGTCCGCTGTCGTTGTCCCTTGTCGATACTGGATAATTATTTATAGAAGATTTGAAAGAGATATTTAGTGACCCATATGATGTACAGTACCTACCAATTGTTCTAACAATATTAGTGGTAGAAAGTTATTTATAATTTGTTGTTACCCGTAAATCTATCTATTCAGATAAAAGATTAAAAGGCATACGACACATCCTACATGTTGGGACCTACTGACCGACTACTTTTTCAATTTTTTTCACATTTGGTGTCAGTATGCATAAACTCATCAAACTAAGGTGTGATGAGCGGGTTCTGAAACTATGACCTAAATTTCACCCTCTATAGCCCACTCCTACTATAATACAGTTAGTACTGGTCACCATTTAGTCAATATTAAAACACTAACACAGCTCTACATTTTATCACTCAATAAATTATCAGGCTTGTGATTTCAGATTTACAATTACCTGATATCATACAGTACGTCTGTACGTAGCATTCATTCATGTTTTAAGTACCATGAAAAGCGCATTTGACAGTCGGTACTGTATGTTCACTAAGCATGTTGCATGAATGTGCGTCTGTACTACAGGTGCTAAATCCTCAGATCTACATACTGTACGTGCACTTTGTAATATTTATGATGCAGGTGGTGATACTGTTTGATGCTGCTGCTGCATCTGGTGATAAAAGCCCAGCTCTGTAGTTATATAACAGTGCAAGTATCCTTGGCTGGGACATTCTCACACAGGTGCTGAGACCAGCTAATTAATAAGAGACCTACCATGGCACTTCATGTCCTACTGTACAGATGTATGTGAAAAGTAAGTACACAGTCTGTACAACAACGGTAGACAGTGTAAAATAGTCCAGAATGGCTGATGTGTGTAGACAGACGTAGCATCTTAATATCACACACTTGTAAATTAAAATCATATCAGTTTGCGGTTAATACAGGGATTTTATCATGCAGCCTGACCGACAGGTAATAGCACAGTTGAACCTTGGCCTTGTAATCGCAATGTCAGTAGTTTGAATACGGAGTGATAGTGATTATATTCCAGTGGCTCTAACTGATACATGTGAAAGGCTTTAGGTTGCTCATATAACCACTACGCTAAAAAGGGCCAGTCCGCTATTTATTATTATTACAGATTGTTATGGTTTATCTGAAATCCAGGCCAGATACGTAATAGTACGCAATCCCAGCACTAATGGTTTCAGCCAGATACGTAATAGTACACAATTTGGATACGTCAAGTTTATAGCTGAATAGCCCCACTTAACATTACATCGTTTGCAAAGAAGTTTGACAATGTTATAGTAACCATTTTAATAATTAGTGGCGCAATTTACTTTTAGTTTATTGGAAGTACCAGTCTCTCACTATAACACCACAAGATCTAGATGACAGCTGTAACTGGTCATTTATTTTATCACTACAATGTTTTAGTTGTCAGAAACGAAAAGCTTTGATCTTTATCTTCAAAATTGGTGTGCATCTTTTATGAATCCAAGCAATACTATTTCCCCCAGAGCTTATTATATGAACCAGTACCAAAATGCATCGCATTGAGAGAAAGGCCTCTGGTTGGCAGGTAGGGTCTTACACATAATAGGTATGGCCTGGAAAGGGTTAATACCCGAAGACTGAAATTAATATGGCTAAAATTAGAAGGAAAAAATCTCCTTCCCTCCCCCACCCATGGGATACAACATAAATGACCCAGGGTTGTGGTGAAATTATAGAGAACAGTTGGTACTGGGGTGTCCAGATTGAAACTGGGGTACTATTTTCGAAAAGATAGGAATGAACGAATAAAATATATTTTTCAATTTTTTTTCATTTCTAGATCAAATTTAACTTCAATTTGAGACAAAATTAAAATGGTAATTTGCAATAAATTTGGTAAATTAGATAGGGACTGTTATAAATATAGTATCTCTCATGAAATATCAAGGGGGGCCAGATTGAAAGTGTCTGTACTATTTTCAAATAGGAAGAAGTATTAAAACTATATTTTCAATGCTTATCTTATTCTTATATTAAATAAAGTCTGCTTAAATTTTAGACAAAATTAAATTTTGCAATTCACATCAAACGTGGTAAACATAGATAGACCTATAGTATTAGTGTATCACCCGTGAAAATATCAAGAATTGTTAGAACAGGTGGTACCTTAGTTTTTCACTAAATATAAAAAAAAGTAATTTTGAACAGGCTAAAGTGTTGACAATGGCAAAGGGAACAAACCTATTTGCAATGTAAACATTTGTGCTGCGCGTTACAGTACACAGGAGTGCACTGGACTGTGCAGTAACCAATTACTGGGCTGCACGCATCATCAATTAGTTGTAAAATAGAATACCAAACGGAATTGGTGTAAATAGTACAATACTATACAATGGTGTATATCATTTTGCAAGGTGTCCAAAAGAATGCAAGCATTCAGTAACCAGTTTGAATTTGACAGCCCGATACAATTAAGACCAATTTGTCAATGTTGACATGGACATGATAGCACCTGATTTCATAAACACTAAGTAGGCTACCTACCTGTCTACACTTTAATAAAAGGATAGTCCACCCTCATTTCAAAATAATTTAGAGTTAATATCATATACCAAATTTGACACGTTTCGTACGTTACAAATTCAAGAAATCACCATTTAAAGTTGTAGTTTACTTCTCGTTAATTTGAATTTGAGAACAAACCTCAGACGTATTGTACTCAGTTTGGAATATCGAATACTGCCACACAGCGTGGAAGCGGAGTCTCCCTATAAACGGTAGCGTACGCCAGTGTTTTAGCCAGCCTATTTTTGTGAGTAAATGTCGCACAAAAATATATAATGTCGCACAAATAAATTCTGAAA
>JAODAI010043233.1:0-12325 GCA_027575025.1 Scotoplanes globosa | reverse complement strand
CGGTGATATGTTGGCAAATGCTACCCTATGCGTCTAAATTACTCTTACTATTAGGTTAGCCATTATTGATGGACAGTTGTTTTTATACTATTTAAGACCAAGAAATAATTTACACAAACATTTAATAGCGCCACAAGCAGGGTTTCCCATAGCGATTGAAAACTGGAGTATTGACCATGTCCCAAATATTGTGCATTGGGAACGAAACAACAGAGCAGCAAAAAATACGTACAAAAACATAAATAATATAAACATATGACAACTGTGGTTATGGTATACTAAAGATAAATATAATAATTTTGCTTTTGCTCAGTTCCGAATAATTGGAGTGATGGGCAATCCTCAGGCCACCATTTTTTGTGAAGTAAGAAAGTAAAAATGTTGGGGTTGCTTTTAGTACTGTAAACGGACACACAGCATGCAACAAATAACAGGCATGAGTTGTGTACATTAACATCAAATGGATGCTAATTGTGTATATCAATGCATTATTATTCAAAGATAACAAAATATTTTTGGTGAAAATTTTGCAAACTTTCGAAAAATATTGTTAATTCTGTAACAGTCAAATTGTTACATGTTGGTTTAAATACGCAGTCCACCGCCATTTTCAAGTTGCTATTAAACACTGGACAGTTAAGTTAGTTAACCATGCCTTAAATACTGTGCACTTATATCAATAATGCAGAAGACGACATGGCCTCTTTTCCATTATTGATCGATTGTGCTTAACGTTATGGTTTAATAGCGCAAACCTCAGCCTTTTTTTCTAGTCGAAGATCAGTGGATTGTTGACCATGCTCCAGACTTACTCGTACACTGAACATCAAGCAAGAAGGCAATATATACCATTTTGAAAGTCTTTGGTATGACCCGACCTCCAGTGGTCTTGAACCTACACGGACACAGAACCACTACTCCGTCTCCTGGCTTGCGGAGAGATGATCAACTATACCTGTTGTGCTACGCCAGCCGCTCAAAACCTTTGATACACCAGTTAGATTGATGAAATTTATGTCCCATTTCAACACAAAGGTTATATATATCAGCCATCCAAAGCTGTTGACATACCAGTTAGAGCCACTGGAATATAATTGTCATTACTTTGTATTAAAAAATTAAGGACAAGTGTGTGGTGTAGTGGCACGCGCTACTCACCTTGCACCACTGCGGCCGGGGTTCAAATCTCAGTCGGACGTGCAAATGAGTTTTCATACTTGCAACTGTAGAGGTTTTTCTCCGGGCACTCCGGTTTCCTCTTGACTTCATGTATCCGTTTGTTGTGTCCTAATAATGCAGGAACCTGGGGAGAACACTGGCTTGCCGGTGACAGGATTCCTGATTATGATATTTATTTATCATGATTATGATATTTGGAGCGTGATCCCACCAGCGCTCCTTATTAATGATGGTCTGAGGTCACTACGATAAACAGGGCTTCCCGAGGTCCCATACCGATTGTGAGAACAAGGTGTTAGCGCCCATTTTCATCGCAACTCCGCTGAGCTAACTAGGTCAAAGAGAAGCAAAGACGGCATGAAGCGACTTACCTGCCTACTTCCGTAGATCCCAGGCCAAGTGATATTCTCAGGAAGTGATGCGATGATGTCGGTGAAAACAGTAGGTAGAGTAGCGCCCTCTCTTGATACAGATCCGGGCACATTTTTACACCCAGAGCACTGAGAATTTTTTCGGTGACCTTTCCAATGCCGCACACCTACAAAAAGTATTTGGATTATAAGAAATACAGAGTCTGTTGCATATTTTCATTGGTGAATTTGTGTTTTAATTATACCTCATTATGTTGAACGAAAATGGTGATGTCACATGTGGAGGTTGGTAGAAGAGGTAGGGGGAGACCTTGTCTGAGATGGAAGGACTGTGTTGAGAGGGACTTTACGAGGGCTGGAGGTGATGGTGATTGGAGGATCATGGCTACAGATAGAGGGAGGGCTTTGGCCAATGATGCGGCTGTCAGTTAGTATTTTCTTCCTCACCCCTCTTTATGGATTCATGAGGTAGAGAGAGTGATAGTATAATCACCAGATTCTTAACACCAGGAGGAATATAAATCTACATGATTGATTGGTTATGCTGTAGTGATATGGATTAATAGCAGCGTAGCGCGGTCCGCAGATTTGTTTCCCGTTTGAGAGGATCACTAGAGGATAGAAGGCAGCATGCACTAGACTAGGCCTCCACGTTTATTTTTTATTTTTCATGTTTTTACCTTATTTTCTGACAGGAGGGTGTCTTTACGACCAAGTCCTAACATGTCTTTACTTTAGAACACTTCCTTTCACATTATATACATTATTAGCCGAAAAACAGCGGCTATAATATCCAGGAGAGCTGTTGCTCTCATGAAACTCTCCAGGAGAGCATTGGTACGCTCTCCTGGCATTTTTCATACGTGGAGGCCTGGACTTTGCGTTGATTCGAGCATGTCACGATACACTCTTAACACAGGATACACTCCGTAAATAGCCACAAACATTGCTTGCTTGAAATTAAGTCACAAGGGGAAAGAGAGAACGTTAACCACAGTTTGTCACTCTCGATACCAGCATGACACAGTGTTCCTTCCCCCCCAAAAAAAAATAATCACAAACTCAAGTGGTCCCTAAATTTCCAAAATATTAAATCAAAATACAGGAAGTGTTCTTATATACAGTTTATACAAACGTTTACTAACTTTAAAATATTTCATTTCCAAAATATTTCTACAAGTGTTGTAGATTTTCCTAAATTTATCACGAATCTGGGTGCTTGAAATCAAGTCAGGAGGAGAAAGAGAGAACATTGACAACAGTTTGTCACTCTCGATACCAGTATGACACAGTGTTCCTCCCCCCCCAAAAAAAAAAAATCACAACCTCAACTGGTCCCTAAATTTCCAAAATTTTAAATCAAAATAGAGGAAGTGTTCTTATATACAGTTTATATACAAACGTTTACTAAATTTAAAATATTTCATTTCCAAAATATTTCTCCAAGTCTTGTAGATTTTCCTAATTTTACCACGAATCTGGGTAAGTTACAATACTTGTGGTGACAAAAGTCACCGAATGGCCATTACAATATATTACAACACACTTTTATGAAAAACTGTGATATCAGGTGAATCCCCCTTGCTTAGAAATAATAATACTATAAACCAAGTCAGTCGAGCAAGCGGAGCATGACCAATACAATTATTTAAAGCTAGCTTGAAAATAATCCAAAAATAGAAAAAGAAGCCCAAATTAAAACAGCATGAGAAACTTATCGTTAACATAAAACCGTAAACTTAAATGTGGTGGTTCCCCTTCTTTGCAGAGAGAGAGAGAGATGTGTGTGTGTTTAAGGTACCAAAGCAGTTATGTTACCTATACAAGCTGTGTCTGGACTTAGCCCTGGGGGGAAAAAGTGCAAAATGCAGGAATACTTTGTAGTTACTGGTTAGTCATGTACTGACTACAAACACCGACAATAACCTGTTGTCAGTCGAACCTATATTACTTCTGATACATCCACGTAATATATGTGACATGCTCTGACATACAGAGTCGGAAGTGACCAAAATATAAGTGAGATTGTGCCAAATTCAAATACTACACACAATTACCTGACCAAAATATAAGTGAGATTGTGCCAAATTCAAATACTACACACAATTACCTGACCAAAATATAAGTCAGATTGTGCCAAATTCAAATACTACACACATTTACCTTTAACTTGGTAAATGCATATCATGTGTATGCATATCATGTTTATTTACATCCAATTTGTCTTACGTTCAAAAGTGACGTATTGGGAATAAAAGATTTGGAGAAAAATGCTCATCACGTGTGATTTACACTGGGATACGTTTTAGCGCGCGTGGTGACGCGCACGGACGTACGCATATTTTCACCTGTAACTCAATATCACTATTTGCGACTTCCGAATCATTTTGTCAGAGCAAGGTCACATATGCGATTGTCTACCGCAACACAAGGGCTGTAAAATTTCAACTTGCGATTTTGATATCTTGTGAATTTCTGAGTAGACCTCATTCTTACAAAATGATGAATGTATCATAATGTTTCAATATCAAGGAGTCGAGTTACATGCCGGGAGTCTGGTTTACGTGCATACAACGTACATATATCAGGGTTCAAAATTAGTACGTGTCCGCGTGCCAGTCACCCTAATATGGGGGGAAAGTGACCCAAAGGGGGTTGGACTTGTAAATTTAAGTAGTAAATCTTGCCTTTAGGATAGTTTTATAGATGGTAAATGGATATATTAGGCCCATGCTTCCCATTTTATCAAGTTATTTGTCAATTATTTTTGATTCTACACTTTAAAAAGAATACCCTTTTTGCGGACCTTTTGGACAGACCCGTAAATTCGAGTTAGAGCAGGTCCACGGTTGGCTACTTTCTACCCCTGATATATGAATATGTATGACTGTAACTCAAAAGTGGCACGTTGCGAGCCTACAACCCTTTCTTTCGTGGCGGACGGTCGTCACGTATCAGTATTATTATCATTGAAATGCACAAGAGGTCTCGTATCATGCAGGTTTGTCTGTCTCGTGCAGGAAACGGACTTTACCAAAACAGGCTACGTCGTCCGTGGAATTTTCTTTGGCTACAATGACACACACGGTGAACGAATGAGGTAATGATGACATCCGGTGCATTATGGTACACGACTAATTGATATTCATTGCACAACGTAATACGAAACAGAATTAAGGCAAAAATACATAAAACGACACATGATCAAATATGCAACGAGTAATGGATTTATTATTATGTTCATTACTATTCTTATGACATGCTGATTATTTGCTGAAATTAGATAAAGTGCCACATCGGCCTTTGAAGGCTCGCCGTGGAAGGCATGATAATACTATTATTGCCATTCATGTTTTTATCACATGCTTATTATTTGGTGAAATTGGAAAAAACGCCATATTAGGCTCTCTGTGGAAAGCATAGCCAAAGTGTGGGATATCGCTAGTTTGTGTTGCTGCTTGTTGAAAAACATAAGACGTTCTTATTTTGTGTTGCTGCTTGTTGCAAAACATAAGACCTTTCTTTCCTTTCTTTTGGTGAAATTAGAGAAAGTGCCATACCACCCTTTTAAGGTTCGCTCGCCGTGGAAGGCACGATTACTATTATTTCCATTCATGTTTTTGTCACATGCTTATTATCTGGTGAAATTGGAAAAAGCGCCATATTAGGTTCTCTATGGAAAGCATAGCCAAAGTGTGGGATATCGATAGTTTGTGTTGCTGCTTGTTAAAAAACATAAGACCTTTCTTATTTTGTGTTGCTGCTTGCTTGTTGAAAAACATAAGACCGTTCTTCAATGACTTTTGAGATCATGATTTTGGGGACCCTTAATTTATTTTGCCGGCCTTCCAAACTATTTTGGAGCGATCCTCGGTTTGAAAGAATGTGGAAAATTATAAACTCCAACAAACTCCAAAGAAACCAGAGTGCGTTAAGGCTGATGGCTCTAACAGCTATGAAGCTAGGTAGGAGTAGGCTGTTGCACCACTGCGAACGGGGCTCGATTCCTGGTCGGACATGTATACAACTAGACGTTTTACTCCGGGCACTCCGGTTTTCCCCTCTTATCCTCTTGTCCGTTCGTTGTGTCACAGGGCCTTCTGGAAGATTAGCCAGTGGCTAACGAAGTTACCCTGACATGAAATGTTGAAATAAATAAAAATACAATTAAGCTCAGCAATTGTGAGATCTAGCTAGGGTAGGCATCCCGTGCCTAGATGATTTACTATTTGCATCAGCATCTACGCTACATGAGTGTCAGCTATGTTAACTAGCTATTTCATTTATTAAGATGTACTTTCTATTGCCACTATAGGTTTTAATTTAGTTATTACAAAACAAATCGTTAGATAATTCTTTCTATATTTGCCGTCATAGAATATAAGCTTTCTTAATTAATTCTCGAGATCTCTGGATCTCCCGGGAAATTGTACATCCCGGGTTAGTGGTTTCTACGATAACTAGTAGAAATTAAATATAATTATTCCAGTTGGTGTATAAAAAGGGTAAATAGGACTTATGTAGATTATGATTTTTATTGAATACATTTCATATCAGAGAGAGATAATTGCTTAACGGCACATCAACAGCAAGGTTACATTAGTGACAGATACGTTAATTATGTTCAAGTCCCATTCAGGGTTAAGGATTACAAACAAATTTAAAAGGAATGACCATGAAAAGATGGCCAGACTAGAATATCGAAGACAGGCAGTCCTGCCCCGGAACCGCCATTTAACGTCCTCATCCGATGGACGCCCCTCACCAGGTTTAGCCTATGAACCGACACAGTTACAGCTACTGGGAGCCGAGCGATTGTGTGGAGGACCAGTTGGTAATCCATCCGACAGGAGAGACAATTTCTTGACGACACATCAACACCTAGGTTATATAGTGCCAGATAGGTTAATTATAACTCAAGTGGAAGCTGTTAACTAATACAGTAACTACCTCGCAGACACACCCCAAGCACCCCATGCTAATCTTCCCAAAGGCCCGGTGATGCAACGAACGGACAAAGGAAGGGGACAGATAAAGGGAAAATCAAAAGTGCCCGGAGTAACACATCTGGTTGTAGGCAGGGACATCCCATATCCAGGATAGCGCCCGGACGCAGATTTGAAAGTGCTTAGCGCTTACCACCACGTCACAGCCCACTCGTCTATGATCACCAATTAAAACCAATTAGAGAGGTGAGCTGGCTCAGTGGTAGAGTGCTCGACTTGCAATAAGGAGGCCCGGGTTCGAATCCTACCAGGTTCGTTTCAGATTCTTCGCAAAAATTGTGAATTATGATTGTGACTTCTTGTGGTCTACAATTCTTCACCTCTCTGTCAGCCTTTGGGAAAATGGCCAAAGACTGATGTACACTCTCGTCCATCGGATGGGGATGTATACATGGCGGTCCCGGGGTAGGATTACTCATACCTACCTCGACATATCTGGTTAATCTCCTTAGATGACCATCCATGATCACATCTGAGGGTTCCACTCAGTTAATTGATTACGCATAATTAATTTGTATTCATTATTCATTATTGTGATCAATCATAATTTATTTCTAATTTTCATTCTTTTATGTATAATAATAATGTATACATTTATTGTAATTTGTGTTGAGAAAAAGTGGAAATATATTTGAATTGAAAGCAATGCTTAGGCACTGATTCGGGACTACCCTCATTAAAGATGACATTAAAAAAAGAATGTGCTCCATACGATAATTATAAAATAGGTTACTGCTGATTAGGGTTGGCACTCACCTCTTCTTATGAAATAGCATACTGCTGATAGGGCCGACACTCACCTCCTCTTTCTTGTACTGCAAGAACGAGTCCAGCTCCTCTTTCTGTAAGCCCTGCAGCTTCTCCTGGAGCGTCGAGAGGAAGGCGCTGACCGTCTCCGGTGTCTTGGCCATCCTCATCTCGAGGATGTAGGCGGCGTGTGTTTTGTAGCCAAGTAACTGAGATTGCTGAAGGGGGTAGACAAGAAGGGAACATCAGGCAAGTTGTTGTGTTTTAAGGGAAGTTCATTCTAAGATGTGTCAGAGAGAGAGAGATCATTTCTTAACGGCTCATCAGCAACTAATTATCAATATCATAATCGGTCCAGTTTTGATCCGGTTTTATCCCCGAAGTAATCGGAGGTGGCCGGAATCACGTTACTCTTGCAGCAATCGCCCTTAAAAACAGAGACAAGATAATTTCTTAACGGCACATCAGCAACTAATTATCAATACTTTGGACGATACAAACAAATAAAAGGAATGACCATCTGGGTCAGAACCCTACTCTTTACGAATCAGAATAGATGGTCAAACTAGGAAACGTGACAGGTAGCCCTGTCGCGGGATCGCCATTCCAGGTCCTCATCCGATGGACGGTACTCTTAAGTAAGATACATAGGCAATGTCCGGTGTTTACCGCCAGGCCTATATTTCGATAGCAGATCTGTGTTCCAGCAGTTCTATCATCCGACGGGTATATGTTTCGATGTATGTTCCGAAAATCCTAAACCTATCTGAAAATGGTAGGAAGGAGGGAACATTAGACAATTTGCTGTGATATATGAAGCTCAACAGAGGATGTAGGCAGCGTAAGTTTTATAGCCCAATAAAGGGGATTGTTGTAAGAGATTTGAAGGATACAATATTGGTCAATATGTGAAGCTGATCTTATTTAAACTTTTCATGTTAGCAGGGTCGAATCTCGCATTTTTGGTAACAAGCTAAAAAGGCTAGTGCCAATATTTTCTACAAGCTAAATCGAACAACGAACTCGCTTTAGCAAGGGATACAATATACACTAACAATTGTACTTGCTACAAATAGCTTGTGTCATTATTTTCTACAAGCTATATACAACATTCTACAAGCAATTAGCTTGTAGATCAATACGAAGCGTGAACCCTGGAAATTAGGATAATTTCTTTAGCCATTGGCTAATCTTCCGGAAGGACCTGTGATGCAACGCACGAACAAGGGAATAGAGGTGAAAACCGGAGTGCCCGGAGTAAAACCTCTAGTTGTAGACATGGCCATCCCATTTGCACGTCCTACCAGGAATCGAGCCCCGGTCGCAGTGGTGCAAGAGAGTATTGCTTACCACTATGCCACAGCCTACTCTAAGGGATGTGGGCAGCGTGAGTTTTATAGCCCAGTACCTGGGATTGCTGAATGAGAGAGGACGGATGTATAGCAATAGACAATTTGTTCTGTTATGTGATGCTTATTTCAAAAATGTAGACAGCTTTAGTTTTATATTAATATAAGTGAGATTGCTAGGACAGACAGATATGATTGGATAGAACTTTGAAGAATTTGTACCGTTAATTAGTAAACAGCGGAAAATCTATTTGTACTGTACGATGACTAGGATTAGTACGCAGTGACTTCATGACTATACTTGATTTATATATTAAGAGAATTGAATCATAACAATAATAGATTTCCATAGTGCCCATATATTCAAAGGCACTATATGTATTCAAAGGCACTTCACAGTATAATAATAGATTTGTATAGTGCGCTTCACAATTATTACCATGGGTCCGCCGCGGTAACTTGTCAACCCGTACACTATATGCACTTTTCACAAACAGTTCATTCCCGATACAATAGTGCCACATGAATGTGCCCCCTTGGGGCCTACCATAGGAGCATAACGGCAACATAACGGCACATCACTCAAAGTACAAATTACCTCGCTGGTACCCAATTATACACTGGGTGACATCACTCAAAGTACAAATTACCTCGCTGGTACCAATTATACACTGGGTGAAGTGAAGCAATCAATATAAAGTGCCTTGCCCAAGGACAGGTTGACAGGACAGCAGACAGCAGAGGTGGGATTCGAACCCGCGATTTCACAATCACAAACCCGTTGCCCTAACCACTCGGCCATCTCGACTTCTCAATACACACAACATTCCAACACTCACCTTATGACGTATTTCTACCAGCTCTTCCAAGATCTTGGTGTTTTCGTCCTTGCATCTAAAAAACAAATGGAATGATTGAACAGACACTTAATCAACATATATGTATGGCTCTCTTAAAAACTGGGATCTAGTAGCATTGGTTGATATTGTGGTTGATTGGGTTTTAGCACATCGCCGCCCACAGCCTAGTATTTTTTCAATTAATTTGAACCGTTTTCAAGGTTTCTGTTCAATTTTTTTCATAAACTTAGTTTTACTTCAACATTTAAATGAACATTGTTAACTACGTTTATTGCGACATTAAAACATTTCAAGAAAAATATCTTGAATGGAAATTCAAAATGTTTTCATACTATTTCAAAATACTGTTTCACAATTTAAAAAAATTGTGGAACATATAAAAATATTTTGAAAAGGTTTGTGCTTGCTGGCATAATTTTAAAACAATTTATTTCTGGAACATTTAAAAATAATTTCGTAAATGTTTGTGCTTGCCGGTAGGAAGAGTTTGTTACCTCGAGTTGAAGGAGAACTCCATCTTTCTTCTAGTTTCTGGATTTCTGGCCTTCTTCATGACCGGAAAGTATTCAGGATACTTCAGGGACACTTTACATTTTCCCTCGGGAGTCTGAAAGAAAACAACGAGATCCAAATGATGAACACAAATAATCACATTTTAATAGTATATATGTCGCTGTTCTAACAAAACCCGGTATGTCACATTTTCCGAAAATATTTGTATTGCTCCAATGCATGGGCCATAACATTCTGAAAATGGTTTGGATCAATTAGCCAATATATTTTGTAAATACGCTTGCAACATACAAAGTTTTTGCTACTATATCTGCGTAATTCTTGTTATAAAACATTATACATATATGACCCCAGCTGGACGCGGCCACTAACTGCACGGTCTGGGTGACACATTATGTACGACAAGTAGCCCATTATCTCTTTACGGTTTGTTACACAAAAAGAAAGTGATTCTGTCAATCTTCGGTCATGCTACGAACCCATGATCGAGTGTCTGGGTAACTCGTTTGGGTAACTCGTTTGGGTAACTCGTTTGGGTAACTCGTTTGGGTAACTCGTCTTCAGAGTAGCTACCTCCAGACAGTCTAACCCGTACCCTTAGGGTTGTGTTCGGTTTGCTAGGGTTACGGATGTACTGTGTGTAATTTTCTGAGGATAGTTGCTCCGGGGTGTACATGCCCTAGCACCCAAGGGTAAGGTATTGATGATGACATTTGACCCATTGACCTCGACATGACCTCTCACCTTATCCAGCTTAACCCTACCCTTAGGGTTGTGTCCGGTCGGTTAGGGTTACGGATGTACTGGGTGTAATTTTATGAGGATAGTTGCTCCGGGGTGTACATGCCCTAGCACCCAGGGGCAAGGTATCGATTATGACATTTGACCTCGACATGACCTACTCACCTTATCCAGTCTCTTTATAAAGTCCTCAGGAGCACCAACTGAAAAGAAAAACAAACAGGAGGAGATACATTATAAAAAACTTGACTGTTTTTGTAATCTACGAGGGACGGTAATTACACACCACACTCTAATAACACCGCTCACTGCCTAACATCGGATAATTGAATATCCCACAGGCCATGGGGCCTTGAAGACCAAGAACACCCATCATATCAAACCGGATAAACCGGTGTGCTGGAATTATTAGCATCATAGTTTGAAATGGTGTAATGAATGGTTTTGGTCAAGACCCCAGGGCTCGAAATAACAGGAGGCACCGAAGGCCATGGCCTCCGTGCCCTTCACTTTGGCCTTGATGCCCTCAAAAAATAATTGTACACCGAAGGTCAAACTTTGCATTGACTTTCTGTGCTATGAGGTGCCCCCTTCGTGGTTACAACTGTCTGCCCTAGTAATGTGGTCAGTTTGAATTGCATTTGGGGGGTATTTGTCTACGTTTTCCCTACAGTAATGGTATACAAATATTGAAGTAGATCACATTTTTGGGGTATGCTAAGAGACATATTTAACTGATTCTATGTATGGCTCTCTAGCTCAAAATCTAATCACACTTGGTACGGAATGTTTTAAGTGCCATAATTGATTAACTCGTTAGCTATCCGACAAAGGGTTGCATGAGTCTGCCGCAAACTTATACAAGGCGCCAGATACCCTGGCATGAGCCAAAATTAGTGTGTAAGTCAATGGAGCAGCTAATGGTGGCGCGCACCCTTAATAGAGAATGGTGTGAACCATTAACATTGGTAAAATGACAATTTAGGTCAATTCCAGCGTGACTTGTGCAACGTTTTTAACAAAATTCTGTTTTAATCCATAACATGATATAAACTAGGAGTATCATTATTTATGGAAATATGGCTAATTTTGGCTGCCTTTTATATTTAAATTAGTACAACTAAGAACTAAGGCACTATGAATCATAAACAGAAGATAAGCCAGCACTAATTTAAGAAGAAATTCACACTAACCAAGTTCTTCCACCGTGAATTCCAAAATGGTATTTTCATCGTTCAAGTTCTTGTTGTAGTCAATGGCGATGTCGGAGGCCCGCTTCTTGAGAGCTTTGATCTCGTCTTGAGTCGACTTCTGTAGATGTAGTCCTGCGAGGAGACACAACAAATAAGACACCTGCTTTATGCATTACAAAGAGGACTTCTAAAAGTCAAAATATACTTGACCTGTGCTCAGGCCTACCAATGCCGGCAAAACAATTACAAAGCTTTTCTTGGTTTCTGATCTACATGTACACTACCCAGCTATCCCTTGCCTCAGCTTCACTCAGACTGGAAAAATGAGTACCAGCTTTGCTGGGGAGTTACCTGCGATGGACCAGC
>JAODAI010043122.1:0-12329 GCA_027575025.1 Scotoplanes globosa | reverse complement strand
GTGCTAACTTCAATACGTCATATATTGAGAACGGAATGGCCGATTTGACTCTAGTTTGAAACCTTTTGTATATAATTATCTGCTCTACAATATGAACTAACATTATTTACAACATGGTCAATACCTTTAACTCTTATCATGCTGGGCACATTTACACAAAATACAGTGGTGAAACTGAGCACATTTCAGAGAAATTTTACTACCTGTCTTAATTTATTTTTCTCATGCCCACATAAGCTGCTGATCAAGTTTTGATGTTCAGAAAGCAGAATCAGAACGAAAAGATCTTCTGATTACAATTTTACAAATTATGAAAATTAATTAATTAATTAGTGTAAATGGTAGGGAGCAGTCCCTAATATTGTGTTTCACAATGGATGTATTTATGCAGCCTCCCGTTTTGGATATATGCGTTTAGCAATGGCTTGATATGCAGCCTCCCGCATGATAATCTGAGTTAATGGGATGACCACTGGCACCTAAGCTTGAGGTGAACTTGAAGTTGCAATTCAAAAGTCATTAGCCTTCACCAACTTGGATGGTCGCTTATAGGATGTTGTTAAATTGATTAAACGTGCCAAATCGAATCAGGTCAATTATATTTACATTGTGATACTGTTTCCTGGCCCTTTTCAATGCAGAGGTTATTATGACATTTGTGAGCCTTTCAAAAGTCTTTGATACACCAGTTAGAGCCACTGGAATTTAAAAATCATCGCTCTGTATTCGAGCACCTGGCCCTGCGATCACAAGCCTAACGCTCTATCAACTGAACTAGTCAGAGGCAGGCAATAATTGTTGGCACGATAGAGGAAATCGCACAATTCAATTTCCGCAGACCCTGGGGATGGGGAGGTCCTTTTTCATTTTTTTAAAAGAAGACATAAAAAGACCTGCAACCATGAAATAAGTAATGCCATTTTATTTTAATTGTTCATAGCTCTAGTAAACAGCACGTATCAACAAAAACACAAATTTTGCATCTATAGCTTATAGTGACAACATAGGCAATCCCTGTTTATTGTTTTTCCGAAGAGGGAAAAATCCCTCTAAAAAGATAATATCCCTCCCTTTTTGAAAGACTAAGAGGGAATTCCGTCTAAAATATGTGAGCCCAGCACCAACACTGCTCCCCCTAGACTAGACGTACCTCTCCTTGTTTGATCGGTATGTCTTTATGCTTTCCTTGTTCCACCACCTTCAGACACATATCTCCCTTTACCATGAAAAATAACTGGGATGGGAAGAAAGAAAGTGCAGTAATAATTATAGTATGTATACTACAGCATATATTTGGTAAACAATGTAAAAATTTAGGACAATTAATATATAATCTTACTAAATAAAGCCACGGTTCTGCCCTCAGTAAACAAACACACACACACATACAACTGACAACGTGTGTACCTCCCTCCTCCAATGCCCAAATATATGTTGAAAAGATTAACTTTGCACCAAAGAAAATCCAACATAAAAAAGAGTAATTCTGCCAGTTAATAGTGTGTACTTGAGTGAAACAGTGATAAGAAAGGGTGTCCTTCTGTTAACTTACGAGGTTGTACACAGCTAAACCTTCAACCAACGAGTACCCACCAGGCCTGTTGCACTAGCAAGTTACAAATGAGGTTAAATCATAGAGTATATGAAGGTGTGGTTGGTGGCAACACATTATCGTGTGACAGGGAATTAAGTCAGCAATATTTAGGTTTTAAGTCATTAAGGGCGGTTAAGTATACAGTAGTTGTGCCATAGATTCCGCGTCCCTGGCAGGCGTCACATTGACAACTATTGTCAGACCATCACATATTCAAAATGGCAGACGTTTAGTAAATTGGGCTCCTGGAGAATTTAAGGAGAGCATTTTGTTCACCGGAATATTTTACACAATTTCACCCGGTCAATAATATTTTAATATGATACAGGTAGGTCCTTACGCATCATTACTTGACATCACTTTGCAGTGTGTGACCGACATTATCATAGTCAGGGTTTCCGCCAGGATCGCAATTAGGGGGGATAACATGTTCACAGAGTGTGCAGGCAGTGCTATGAAATATTCTTTCCCTTTCAATGTTGTCAACTTCTTTTCAGGAAAATCAATTGTGCGTGACAGGTGCTATTTCTAAAGAATTAACATAACAAAAGAATTGCCTATTAATGTGGTCTGAAGCCTTTTTAAAGAAAACATCAAAGAAGTAGGCTTAAACTAGATAGAAATATTGTCACTTCTTTTACTTCATTGGTAGGCATACACAGCGTACGTTACGAACTTTGTACAAAGGTTTTGTGAACAGCACTTACGTATTTGCGTACAAACTTTGTAAGATTTTTTGCGTACAAACTTTGTAAGATTTTTGGCGTACAAACTTACCTACGCAACTCTTTGTGAATACGGCCTCATATCCTATTATACCAACTTTCCTGATGTAATTCACAAAACTGCCTGAAAACGGCAACAGTGATGTTAACATTGTGTATACTGTACAGGATACAGACATGAAAGTTTTATCTATGACACAGACAATACAAGTTTCTCTACGCAACTCAGCAGGGTGCTGTGCTTATGAATATATTAAACAATCTCGGGTGGCACTGTGATTTCCCGCTAGTCATTTCACGGGTTACAAAGGCGTTAAGGGAATAATACTTTACACGACTTTCAAAGGCCACATTGACATTTCTTATGAGCGGATATGTGCCTAATGTTAATGCTACCTACATCCAATAGGTACATAAACTAACTGATTTAAGTTTTGTGGCCTTTTTCAATCGCAGGATCACATAGAGCCATTGGAAGCCTTTGATATTCTACATCAGAGAGAAGCAATGACTGGAGAGAGAGATCATTTCTAAACAGCACATCAACAACGAGATTATATTACTGCCAGAGAGACCGGAAGAATTGGCTCCTGTGAATATGTCCCCTCTACCTTCCTGAAGGGCACTGGGATTAATCCTTGTGTGCAAACAAACTGGCAGTAGAGTGACAACCACATGTATCAATCAATGCTAAGAACTTACCCTTGGTTGGTATGAGTCTTATGAGCATCAGCAAAAGTGACTTCACCGGCCTGCCGCATGTAATCCTTCAAATCCTACAATTTAACACATAAATAAGAAATATATAGTTATATCCGATGATCCAGAGAGAACATGTTAAATGTAGGTAATGTAATGTGGCATTTTAAACACAATAAAACTAGGCATCAGTTTCGCTCGATTGATTGTGTTGAAAGGCTAATTTTTAACAAGGCAGTGCTTTTTCTGTCGAGGATCAGAATTTTTCCATGGTCAAGTATCACTTGTTTGTTGACGTAGTCATGTTCTAACCACATAATATAATTTGATAATAACGGTACCAATGGGATTATAGTGAGATACTGATTGCATTGCTTGATTTTAATAGAGGTTATGGAGATCATTTCCTCTGTGTTTTAGTATTAAAATGGTCACGGTGCACTATGAAAGTTTATAATTTCACCATTTAAAATACAACGGGCATGCCCCAAAGCACAGAGTTCCATTACCCTAAAACTGACAGAAATTGAGAGAGAAAATTGCTCAACGGCACATCAACAGCGAGGTTATATTAGAGCCAGGTTAATTATATCAATTCACAGCAGAAATAGAACTCAAGATTAGAATCCATTGACTGTCGACAAAATTCAAACTTTGTTTCAGATGGTCATTTATCTCAGTGGCATTAATCTGTAGTAACTTGTCAACCTCAAAAGTATCAATGTAATTTATTAATGAATTTCCATTAAGTTTACTGTACAGAACTATCAACATAATTTAGCGGTACTGTATTTTCCCTCTATTGTATAAAGCTGTACCCAAACTGTTAAAATCAAACCTCAAAATTACCTGATTGACAAGTTTGCTTGCTCATTTATGTAGAAAATAATTTTTGTGTTTGCATGTTTCATGTATACTAATTAGTACCCTAAATTGAAAATATATCAATGGTAGGCCAACATATAAAGGATAACGTTAACAAATAATATTAACAAATAACATGACAAACAAGCCCTCATATTCAATTCTCAGTAAGATATTTTGCAATAATATATTTGAAGGTGCCATTAATTTTATCTGTAAAATACTATCTTTGGTTTGTGCGATTGGAATATTTTGTTTTTTTGCAGTACCATTCTTTTTCAAACAGAATCACAAGAATACCCCAAACATTATTTTCCCAAATATACTATGCTCAGTCTATGCAAGTTACAAGTTCACCTTAAGAAACAAAATATTTCCCAGTTTAATCGGAGAAGCAACTTGTTAACATACACACTCAATTTAAAAGATTGATCCCTATTCCCTACACGACATACAATTATCACCTGTAGACACTATACCTTATAGAATGGTCGAAACACTTCGGATTATAGCAGCGTCTGATCCGAAGGCCACTCTTTAAGGTTAGTTTTACCGGACATCAAATTGATAATTTCAAACGAACATCATCCTTCGGGTGATTTTAGCCTCGGCACGTTGTAACATTACCGACGCTGTAGCGCCAGTGGCTCAGCAAGCACCTCTGACTCAGACAGACCCTCTGGCTCAGCAAGCACCTCTGGCTCAGCAAGCACCTCTGGCTCAGCAAGCACCTCTGGCTCAGCAAGCACCTCTGGTTCAGCAAGCACCTCTGGCTCAGACAGACCCTCTGGTTCGACCAGACTCTTCCCCACGATACAGACATTGTTCCACTAACTGGCAATTAACAGTCATACCAACCAACAGGAACATCAAATATCAAATGAGAGCTGACAATGTGGATTTCTACATTTAAATCAAAATTTAGCTCAAGGATTAATCATTGGTGAATGGTTTTGGATAATACGGGGGGTAACTAACTGAATTATTGATATAAAATTGGGTTCAATGTTTTGTTTCCTAATACTGGGATATACGGCTGTTTTACTTTGGTTAATATTTGAATAAGTTGAAAATAGGTTGAAAATATATTATCAAAATCAAATGTAAGTAATCATGTCCGGAGTATCCCTCAGACAATTACACCAAAGGGTTAGGGTCATGGTCATGAATGTCCGAGGGTAATTATCCCGAGGGTACTTGTATTATCGTGGGGGTACTTGTTTGGGAGTAGTTGACCAAGCAGCAATAATCAGAGTGAGATTATGATTTATTTTCCATTCTTAACAATGATCATTTTAGTTGCATGTCACTCGAGTTAAGAATTTGATGATTTGACACAATACAAGATTCAGGATACGATCTAAAATTATGTACTAGCTAAATATACAAATTATTCAGATAATAGATCTATACAAAGTCAAGAGGTATCCTAGATTAAATATAGGCATTGATAATATTGTCCCAATTTTTTACTATTCATGAAATTTAATGGAGGCCATGAAGGACCGTCTCTAAGCGTAAAATAATTGAAATACATTAAAATATATTGAAGCAAAGAATATCGCCTTGCCCCCCAAATTGACAAAGATCGAGGCCAGAGAGAGTAAACTTTTAACAACGATATATATATGGGGAAAGATGAATATGTTTAACATTTTCGCTAAATCTCATCTAAAACTAATGTTGTTGTCTGTAACATTTGTTTAAAAATATATTGTGATTGAATTGTATTCAAACAACCTAGGCCTTCTGAGTCATTGTCATGTGAATCAAAATCAAGCATGGCTATACTGGTATTAAGGACACTATATATTGGGAAGCAATTTGCAATTATGTCACATGGTTGTAAGAAATGCAATTCTAATCTTGTTTGTTGAAAGCATAAAAAGAATGATATCAACGATTGACAAATATTTCATTTGACACAAGTTCCAAGTTGGTGGCATAATACTGTTAATCGCAATTCGAGCACCAGCATCTAACACCAGTACATCTAGGACCAACCAGCCGTAGGATGGAAATGACCTCAGAGGGGGGGAGGAAGGATAGACGCCATCTAGCAACGGTCCAGATATTAGGAGGATGTCGCACACAAGTAGCAGCGGCCACAGGACACACATGACCTCCGAAGGGGGGATTACACGCCAGCGCAACGGTCCAGACACTCTTTTGGAGGATATCTGCCGAGATGTTAGGAGAACACCGGATTACAGAGTCGAACCCTCAGACCACACAGAGAAAGAAACCAGTTAACCCATCATTACCTGTCGGCCTGGCTCAGCTCTGGGGAAAAATAATGGTTAGAGGAGGTCAATTGCAGTAAATATGTGGACAATCTGCCTGTGTTTGTATATAGTTATATTTTATTAATTCAGTTAGGAGTGGGAGGAACTTAAAGGAGGATAAAGTGCTTTTAAAACCAATAGGCTTGAAGCGGATTAAAACATAATTATATAATCCCACTGCTTGTAGGTAAAAATACATTTACATACAATGGTTGTAGTCCCCAAATACCTGGAAATGAGCCAAATTGTTACTTCATTCCATACTTTCTTTTTCTACACAGTGTGCAATATTGACTCATTATGTATGCACATGTTTATCAACACGGAGGCCACATGTGTGCGCCGATGGACGCCAACCTCTCTTTGTGTGCAAACACATTGTTTGAATTGTCGAAGGCCCGGCCGGTGTATTTAATACTGCAGTGTGTTAACGTCATCAACAGTGTCGGATTTATTCAAATATATGTATTTATATTGATTAGGTTTCATGCTCCTTTTCAACCAGACCTTCATTATTTTTTTCTGGGGGTAAAACTCATGTTACTATATACTAATATTGGTCGTAAATCGCAATGTGCTATTAATGATATATAGTCAGTTACATTAAATCTCCCAGGAGCTGAAAAAATAGCTCTCCTGAGATTCTCATACGTGCAGGTCTGTTCAACGCGGAGGTTACATCAGCCACGCAAAGCATTTAATATACCAGTTAGAGCCACTGGAATATAAACGACATCACTCCGTATTCAAACTCCTGACCACAAGTCCAACGCCCTTATCAACTGAGCAAAAATTTAATTATCAATAAAAAAATATTAGCAGATGCTTGCAACTTAACCTATTTCAGGTTTTAAGTTACATTCAAGCCCGTAATAAAATATTTTTAAGTTAAATTTGTTAATTCTGTGTGATATCACAACTATCATACATGTGATTCGTGAGTAAGTACTGTTATGATTAAAACATAAGATTATCTGAAACAGCTATAAACACTTTATATCCCCTTCAAGGTTATACAGGCCATTTGAATATGAAATAACAACGTAGAGATGAGAAGGAAGACAAACAATATCTTTGATCATGCTGCATGCTCAATAGTTTATAATTTAAATATATAAATTGGAATGCATTGAAGAGTTTGGTGCAATTTAATGACACTAGTGAAATAATGGACCCAAATGGGCACCAAGATATATTATGGCCAACATAATATCAGCCATGAAGCAATCAAAGCAACACAGATATTTATTGTGTATTTAAAACGACTTTAAGCAAAGCATCCATCTTTAGAATCTTTATTATTAATCAATAACAGTCTTTTTACAAAGTACCAACTACCAAGATAAACTAGAACACATGTATTATAAATTTGATACTCTTACTTAGGTACATATATCACAGGACAACTAATAGTATCTAAGAAAGGTTGCAATGAGACTAATTATTCACCATTTTGAAGCCATTCCAAGGCCCATATAACTTGCCAAAACTGAAGGAATCACCAGACACTAAGGTCACTCACTCTACATGAGATATTAGAATAGACCTTCATAGCCTGCTAGGGCGTTTGAAATGATAAATATTACTATCAACACCCAGCCAAACGTTACGTCTGTTAATCAGCCAATCAGCAATGATTATGTTTTAGTCATGGGTGTACAGTATATTATAATACTGCTAATTTGATAAATGATGTAACGTGCAGAAGCCATATAGACCATAATAAAGTAAACTTTGCCTACAGTACATGATATATTAGACCATAATAAATTAACTTGTCTGCATGATATATTAGACCATAATAATAAACAAACTTTGTTGAGATACAACTACAAGCAAAGCAAATAAAAGAATGCCATGTGATATTAGAAATAATGAGTAGTGAAACAAGTGTTCTCGCACAGCACTGCTGGTATGTGGAAAGATATGGATGAAATATTGAATCAAATCAATTATACATTTCAATTCTAAGAGGGAATTATTTTATACCTCAACATGTATAATGCAAAACACCATTAGTTGGTTATTGGCCATTATTTATATTGGCATGGGAGTGTAAAGGGAACAACATGAATGATGCAACACGCCAATTGGTATTTGAGTGTAAATAAAGTGAGGAAAGAGGGGAGATCATTTGGTTATTTTTTATCAAAATGAAGAATATTTAAAAACATCAAATCAGTTAATAAACTGAAAATATATCATTTTACCAGTCAGGAATCTAGTCAGACGCTGACATAACCTTACACACACTGATATAAATAACAGTCAAAAAGAGTAATGTGTGGTGCATAAATGAATACGTTGCATACAGTGAGGTGAAAAAGGGATGAATATCATGAAAATTATACAAAATTGGTTGATTTATGTAGCCTATTGTTCTGCTATAGTTTTATAAAATCACCCAAAGCTAGGGAGTCTGATGAAAAAGTAACGCTCACTCAAATCTTGAAGTGCCATCCACTGAGCAGGAATATGCACATAAACGTAGACACATTGATTAGGTTTGTGGCCCATTTCATTAACTAACATTAGATGAGCCACCCAAAGTCTTGATATATCAGCTAGAGCCTCTGGGATATTTCTACACACACTGATATAAATAACAGTCAAAAGAGTAATGAGTGGTTTATAAATGAATACATTGAATACAGTGAGGCGAGAAAAGGATGAATATATCATAAAAGTATGCTAAATTGATTGTTCTGCTATAGTTTTAAAGAATCATCCAAAGCTAGGGAATCTGATGAAAAAGTAACGCTCACTCCAATCTTGAAGTGCCATCCACTGAGCAGGAATATGCACGTAAATGTAGACACATTGATTAGGTTTGTGGCCCATTTCACTAACAAACATTAGACGAGCCACCCAAAGTCTTGATATATCAGCTAGAGCCTCTGGGATATTATCATCATCACTGTGTGCTGAAACCAGCTTAAGAAAGACCCACTCTTCAAAGTGTACCGTGTAGATACTGTTAATTAAATAAAGCATTGTAACAACATCTTGGAATCTGCAGAACATTTTCAGTTTCAGCAATACCTAGATCCCATATTTCCACATTCACAAAGAATTTTATAACAACATAATTTATATTATTTTTAGCCGAAGACTGAATAATACAGAATAGTTAAGCCCTTTCCCAATGTTTAGCTATTTTATATGATCGCACCAAGGTCTCAAACCCTTTAGGGTATCTCCTGATATAAACATGCTAGAAAGAGAGAGATAATTTCTTAACGACACATCAACATCGAGGCTATATTAGTGCCATATGGTTAAATATATTCCAAGTCCCAGTCAGGGTTTTAACAATACAAACAAATAAAAGGAAAGACCATACCGGACAATTCCCTACTCTTTCCGAAAAAATGGCCAGACTAGAATAATGCGACATCTAGTTCTGCCCCAGGACAGCCATTTTATGTTCTCATCCGATGGACACTACCCTCACCAAGTGCCCGGAGTGTGGCAGCTGTCAATGAATGAGATTTCTTACCTGCCAGCTGACCCTGCTAGAGAGATTCTCAACAATGACTCGGAATTCAGTCCTCGTGGGAGGGCCGTATCTGAAAATAAAGGTAAAGAAAAGATGAAAATATCTTTAATCGTTATGTGAGCATGGTATTATTAGGAGTAAGGTATTCTGGATTATTAGGAGCAGGTTGTTTCTAAAAGTGAATGTACATGTAGCATACAAGTAAAGCCACTAAAAGCCTCCATTATACCGTTCAGCGTGTAATTTAAGGGTAGGCCCATCGCCCGAGACTACCAGATTTGTGGAAGGACTACCCAATTTTGGCAAAAAAGATACATTAGGTTGGTTGTCCTTCGGACTATCAAGATGTCAAGGAATATCTACCTGACAAGAGTTAATTTGCAAGGTAAATAATTTATATTTCTGTATTGTTTACTTGCTTTTCATATTTTGTGCATATTTCTTGTGTTGCCAATCTGGTAATGGCATAGGGATGGCTACAAATGAATTTTAATATATTTTTTCTCATGAATGACAACCAAAAGTATGGAAGGACTGCCCAGTGTGCGAATTAGCAAAACATCTTGACTCGCCCGCCGGACTAGTCAGCAAAACATCTTGACTCGCCCGCCGGACTTGTCAGCCAAATTTCTAGGTAGTCCGCAGGTGTTTTCACTAGCCCAGGGCTCGAAATAACCGGAGGCACCGAAGGCCATGGCCTCTGTGCGCTTCACTTTGGCCTTGATGCCCTCGAAAATAATTGTACACCGAAGGCCAAATTTTGCATTGACTTTAATTTTGCATTGACTTTAATTTTGCATTGACTTTCTGTGCTATGAGGTGCCCCCTCCGTGGTTACAACTGTTTTCCCTGGAAATCTGGCCATTTTGGCCTTGCCCCTTTTGATTCTTATTTTGAGCCCTGCTAGCCCGCTTATAATTTTAAAGAACCATCTGTGCAATGGTAACTGAGTCTGTATATGTGTGTGTACGTGCTGATGTATGCATGCAATTGCATGCAATTGCATGGGTGTATGTACGTGTGGTACATTGCTCGTAAACACGATATCTCAAAAAGTATAAGTACGACCAAGTTTATACTTGGTATGTTGATTAGCCTTGAGGGCATGGTTGCTATTTTTTGGGCAGTTCAGAAGCATCTGTCTGTACAAACGTGATTGTGTGTGCATTTGTGATTGTGTGTGCATGTATGCATTTGTGGATGTATGCACGCGTGTATGAATATATGTGATACTTGGTACGTAAGGACGGTAACTGCTCTATATTCCAACAGCTCTATGTTCCGACATATGTAGTGTTATGGTATAGGAATTATGGCTGGGATTAGCGTTGTCGGAATATAAAGCTGTCGGAACATACAGCTGTAACCGTAAGCAAGATATCTAAAAAAGTACAAGTGCGACAGAGTTCATACTTGGCATGGTAGTTGCATCTTGAGGGAGCAAGGTTGCTATTTTTCGGGCAAGTCAAAGATCATTTTGAGATCAACTGAGGTAAAATTCTTTTCATTCTTGTAATTAGACCCAATATCAAAATTTAAAAGCCACATAAATTGTGTCATGCACATGAAGCACATGGTCTGCAATATTTAACTTTTTATTTAAATATTATATCATTAATTTATCACAGGAGGCTTTTAGAGTACCTAGATATATTTATTGATGATTTAAAAATAAAATAAGAAACATGCAAAGTACATGGTGATTTCTTGTCTTAATTTTTTGGACATCATAGATTTGTACATTGTAAAATAGCCTAGCCATGGCCTCCGTGCTCTTCAATTTGGCCTTGATGCCCACCAAAATAATAGTACACCAAAGGCCAAATTTTCCATGGACTTTCTGTGCTATGAGGTGCCCTTATCGTGACCGTCTGCCCTGGTAACCTGGCCATTTTGGCCTTGCCCTTTCGATTCTTATTTCGAGCCCTGCTTAGCCTATCGTTATTTCATGAATAAAGTAAGTTTTGAAAATCTTTAAAATAATTTATCCATTTTACGGACCTGTAATTTTTTTGGCTACCTGTAGTGTTCATAGTGACGGACCCTGTTTCAAATTTACTTAATTTATACCCTTGGCAGGGGTCAAATAACCGGAAACACCGAAGGCCATGGCCTCCAAGCCCATTACTTTGACCTTGATGCACTCCAAAATAGTTGTACACCGAGGCCAAAGTTGCATTGACTTTTTGTGAAATGGGGTTCCCTCGTTGTAGCTATATATGTAACTGTTTTAAATTTGTAAATTTACTAATTTAAATTTGTAAATCACGTGACTATTAAACACACACTACCAAATAGACAGACACTAACGTTAAGGCTTAGGTATTTTAGAGAAAATTCCCTCTTTGACAATTCAAAAAAGAAGGGATTTGATATTTTTAGAGGGATTTTTTCCCACTTTGGAAAAACAAAAAAGAGGGATTGTCTATTTTGTCACCCTAAGATGTAAAACTTGAGTTTTTCTTAGTGAGACTACGGTATACTAGCTATAAACAATGAAAAGGGAATAGTATATCATGGTTTATTATTATTATTGTTACAACCTTATTTATAGAGGGTGACTCGGTTAGTCGGAACTAATCTTCTCCGAGGCCCTCTTAAAACATGCAATGAATGAATATGTTTCCTGGTCTCCTTCAACGCAGAGGTCACATGAGCCACCC
>JAODAI010043011.1:0-12330 GCA_027575025.1 Scotoplanes globosa | reverse complement strand
ATCACTATGAAAAATCATATGTAAGCAACGACCCCAATATACCCATGATAAACAATAAAATAAACAACATTGTAAACTTTGAAGAAATACTGTTATATATTTTTAGAAAACACATGGTAATAGCGATACATTGCAAATCTTTCGTATAGCTTAGGATTATTATTTTTATAAAGGGGAATCACTTTGGGTATTTTAAACTGATCGGAACTATTATACCAGTAACTATTGAACTATTGAATATTTACACTGGTGCCTTGGCAGAAAACGGTATAGCTTTCCGAACAATGTCAGGTTACAGGCTATGAAACCGATCTGAATTAAGTGGTTGAATACTTGTCAAGATACATTTCAAATAAGAATAAATTGTAGCAATTATATATAGTTGAATAAACCTACATATAAGAGACATTATTAAGAAAATTGGTTTATGGTACAAAACTGTGAAAAGGTATAAGTATTGTATACCGAAATATGTTCCATGTTAATTCTTGTGAACCTTAGTGGTGATTTTTACTGATGGTATGAAATTGCATAGATGTAATGAAACTCACACAATATTAATACAAATTCAATAGTAATAGTAATAACAAGCTTTAAAATGCATGGCTTGACCTCGGTTTGTTTGAAGAAGGTAATCTACTTTGTCAATACCGTATAGCACATACAAAATAAGGCAAAATGTGACTTAAAAGGAGAGTACACCCTCAATGAACATCCATCGTAATACATTGATAATAATTATATTTTAACATTCTATTTTTTTGGTAAACATGCACGTGCAAAACTTGAAAAAAGCGACATAACCAGGACATACATGTGCCCGCTATGAGCGTGCCATCCTCAATAATATTCAGGAGCTGGTGAGAACGAGATGTCGTGTACTCAGTTGTAATATTTTTAAGTTTGTATTGGCTTACTGTGTAATTTCCATATAAAAACTATGGAGTAAACCAGGAATTTCGATATAAAGATACACCTCATAATTCACCCAATTCCTATAAATCAATTCTAAACACCAAGAAGAATGCAGAAAGGGAAAAATTATGTCTGTTTTTTATCGAAAATAATGAATTTATATGAATGAAAATTGCCGCAAAATTTTGAAAATGCATATTAGCTGGTATAGTGCGCTTATGATATATCGTGCATATGTACACATATCACGTTAGCTACCGTTAATACAGTAGACGCCTCGATGTTGTTATTCCAAACTGAGTACTATACGGCAGGCAGAGGCTTGTTTTCAAATTAGCCAGGTGTAGACAACAATTTTAAATGGTGATTTCTTAAAATTGTAACATACGAAAAGTGTCAAATTTGGCATATGGTATTAACTTATTTTCCTTCATTTTCTAAATTATTTTGACATGAGGGTTCACTATCCTTTTAGATTACAAAAACACATACATATAGTAAGATTGTAATGTTGCTATTGTGTAATGCCTACAATTTACAAATTTATCTGGAAAATATTACTTAAACCTGTAAAATGAAATGCATGGAAATTCCAAATACTTAAATATTAGTATTTCATAAATGATATTACAGACAAGTCATTAATATAAAATGCAAATACTATCACGCGAGCTTCAAAACAAAGCAACTGAAAGGTCACAATTTCACACGCTAGCTAACCAAACTGTAACATATTTCGAATGCTTCCTTCGTTTAGGCTTAAATTATATCGTAGGCGACATATCACACTAAACATTTCATAAACACCTAAACGTTTCTTTAAAGCTGTATGTAAATACAATCTAAACACCGATTAAATACCGTTTGTGTTTAGTCTCAACACACTTGAGTTTAGTCTCTACACACACATATGTAGAGTTTATGTTCAGTCGCTATTTAGTTTGTTTTTAGAATACACTTTTAAAAACGTTTAGGTGTTCATAGGTGCTATCGCATGACGCGTTCGAAATCTGTTAAAGTTTGGTTTTGGAGTGTACTAAATAATGTTTTTGTCATTACAATATCCGCTCACTGAAAATATTACCATATCAAACTAGCAGCTTCTCTCAGTCACATGGTACGAACCTGCTTAATTTTGCGAGCGGTCTTCCGTGGTATATATTGTTACTATATTTCTCAACAATCATGATTGTGGTGATTAGCTTGACATTATAATGTAGATCATAACACATGTTAACACGTGTATCCAGGTAGCATAGCGTTGTAATTCCAGCACATTGGGCAGCGAATGGCATTGATAATAGTGCCCACAGTTGACATTTCCCGGTTGCTTAACAACGTGTTTAATGGATCTGCATTGACCGGTCGGCCAATCCTAACAGTACATGTTTTAGTGGACGGAATTTGTAATGTGATTCCGTTATTCATTTAGTGGGTCGTTTCAACAACGAGATTATGTGAACCACTAAAATTATTTCCTATACCAATTACAGTTGCTGGAATACGTTCACCATCACCCCAGATTCGAGGAACTGAGGGCAGCCTGCGATAGCAAAATATAATATCATTCACTATGACAAAGCTTTACGTAACAGTTTAATTCCAGTTATGTAATCATATACATAATGCTTTCGTAACTCTGCTGACGGTTCCCTCTTGGCAGGTGGATTATTAAAATATCGTTCTCTCTGCCATCATGGGACTCATGGCTGCATATTTTGCTGACCACAAATTTGTTAATGACCCCAGAGGAATGCATGTTTGTGTAAAGCGTTCAAGAAATTTGTAAATAATGTTAGTTGGTATTATAGGACATAAAATTGTCTACAAAATGCCTCAAACTAGAATAAAATCGGTCATACCGTTCTCATTATATTGATGTTTGATGAAGTTTTTAATTCCAAAACGCCTTTTAAGTAAAGAACGTCTTTATCAAGACAAAAGTGGCGTAGGGTACTTACAATTTAAGTACAGATATAGCCTGGTAAATGGCTTGTAAATACGTTTTCTCTAAAAAAAGAAAACGTATTTACAAGCCAAAAGATCATTTGATGTAAAACACCAAAATTATGTGTTTATTTACAAACTTGTTGAACCCTTTAAGGGTGAATATAAACTGCACTTAGACTTCAGTCATACACATACAATACTGTAATATTATCGACTGAAAGTATCAAGTTTGTCAATGACCTTCGGGGTCATATAAACCACTGTAGGTGCCAGAGATGTACACATTGTTGAAAAAGTTCGGCCACATTGATACACTTTTATTCAGACTAAAACACATCATAATACAGTTTGGGACAGTTTACAGATGCTGGAATACGTTCACCATCACCGCAGATTCGAGGTACTGAGGGCAGATACTGGAATACGTTCACTATACTTATTAGTATGTATTGTATTATCTTCATAGTTAATATAGGTTCATGCCAGTACAAGCTTTGCTTTCCAGGTATTCACCATTTGCTGTTACATTTGTCTTGATTTCTTGCATACTGTTATGTTAATTGTATGTTGTACGTGAATATGAAAAATATACTTGAAATTGAAGAAGGAAAATGTCGTTTATCAAGTTGTTGCTTCACAACTCGTCAAATGTTTCTGAGTATAATTCAAATTAACACATTTTAGATTAAACTATATAGTCATTCGACACTCAATAACTGATAGGTAATGGCACCAACATGCATAACACATACACACTTCTAGTCTATCTCTCTCTACCTCGTAAATTCCAAACTTTAAGGAAGAATACTCTAACTAACAGCTGCATCGTTGGTCAACGCTCTCCACATCCCTCTATCCAAAGTCATACCCCTCAAATCCGCTCCCCAAGCGCGCATACAATCCCGTTCAACACAATTCTTCCATCTTAATTGCGGCCTTCCCCTACCCCTTCTACCAGTTTCCATTTGCGACATCGTCATATGGGGAGCCACTCTTCATCCATCCGTTCCACGTGCCCATACCACATCATACGCCCCCTAATCAACCTCTCCGTACGACACCTAGTCATAATACTAATTTCCTCCCGTATATCAACTAACCTGCTCCTCTTCATACGCTGAATCCCCGCGATCGTTTTCATCCAGTTATTTTCACACCTGAAGACGCCGTTGCTGAGCCCTAGACAGAGCCCTAGATTCAAGCTCGTAAATACATGCTGGAATAACACATGCTTCCAAAACTTTCCATTGTAGTTTCTTTGAAATATGCCTATCTGTCATAACCTCCTCTACATTCCTCCAGACCAGAGCCCATATTAAATTATTTTCCGCACCCCCCCCCCATAAGAACGTCTGTCACCAGATATCAACCCCATGTAGGCAAACTATCTATATTCTTAATCCCTTGCTTGCTAGGATTATACATAACTTATGTAGGTGAGCGCCCACTGACAAGACCCCAGTCTTATACAGCCTACGTATGGGCCCATGCCTCCCAAATGATTCCTACCACTCTACCAAGACCTCGTATAACTGTCTCAATAATACACTTAAAAAGATAATGCTTAGAGTTCACTATTATGTTTGATTGTTAAATTTAATATGTAATGCTATAGATCATTTGCATATGACGTCACTTCCCTGAATTATAGCAGCATATTGTACATTGTGCGCTATATTATTTGTATAATAGCCATTGCTGATTGGATGTGCAGTATATGTGATGTTGATTGATGTCGTTGTTCAAACCGTCATGGCCGTCTATGAACAATCTACTACATTTTTGAGGTGACGTTGGTTTCCGACATGATCCTGCTATTCGCTATACATACTATACATGGAACTCTATAGTTGATCAAGTATTACTTATCAATTACTTTTAATTGTCATCTTGAACTGTGTAGGCTCCGTTGATGTGTGGTTCCACTGTTAGAGCCTTCTTTTTAGCATCGGCAGTAGCTGTGTGGCCCAAATACCCCTTCTCTCTATCGGTAACATTGTATTCGTCATTTACGTGCCTTAGCATCTTTATCAGCAACACGGAAAGAACTACCAAACCAAAGAGAGCTGCAATCGCCACTGGTACAACACAACGCAATCGGCTACCACACGTAGAGGATACTTCTGCAAGATATAAACAATACATTATAATGATTGCTGTATTGGTCAAGGTTCGCATAATAACAATAGGCACTCGTTCTCGTTGAACTGAAAGGTCCTGGGAAACTAAACACAATCATCCGAAATTTTCACCGTATGCCGTTTCCATCTTTCACTGAAGTAAAATAATATAACCAATTCCTTAACATTTTCGGTACATTAATATTTATTCAACTGAGACAGAGCTGCTGTCTAAGTAAAATGTCTTAATCTCAACGACCATTTGTACATCCAAGTGTACACCATTCGTGTAAGACTGGAACCGTAACATGAACTAAGCTGTCAGATATACCATATTAATGAAAAACCTAAACGGATGCAACAAAAGTGGCACCAGGTACCGTTGGTTCCCTGTTGGTGATTTGATAATTGAGTCGTGCTGACGATATCAGCTACCTTTTACATAGTTTCGTTCATTGGTGTTTATATATGCTCAAAATCATAACTATCGAACTAACTTGAAAGGCGACCATTTCACAACATACTCGCTCCTGCTTACTGATGGACACTGATACACAACTACGGACAACATCACATGTACTATGTACAGCCAATTAGCAATTGTAATTGTACTATCAAGTGCGTTCTATAACACTATTGCAATACAGTGAAGTGAATTACGTCTTTGGGAAGAACTCTATATTGGTACTGAAATATAGGATAAAAATAACAATATTATTATGTTTTTAATATAACGCTTTTCATATCAAAGAGATCTCAAAGTAATTACACCATAGTATCCATGGTCATTGGTGCTCTCGTATGACCCACGCATACGTAGGCACAATTGGCTGCAATGAATGCATACAGCTGATATAGTAACACCTCGCAGATTACCAGTTATACGCTTGGGTAAAGATAATCAATAATGATGAACTGCCGTTTCCAAGAACATCATACCACAAGGTAACCACAAGTATAGCGCTGCGATTCACAATCACGAGTCCGTTGCCCCAACCACTGAGTTATATCGACTGGACTATCTCGAAGTATCGGCGAGCTATGAGAACCGACATAAATATGAGCTATGACAGAGTATTCCATTTGTTCATGAAATTATATGAAACCGCTTACTTTTCACTACAATCCGTTGATGAACCTGTCGAACCTATACATCGAGTATGTCTACCAATAACCAGCTCATTCAACGTCGGATGGTACTCAGTTCGTAGCTGGCTACCATATTTGGGTAGAGATTAGCAACCGATCGACTATGTTTAAGCATTGATTTCTAGAAGTTGGTATAATAGCACCTCCTTGGGATATTTTTCCTAGTTGCCAATCCTGGTTGACATGCTTGACTTTGAACATCAAGGGAAAAGGCAACAATGTGTATATATTAAAATTATGACCGACATCCAGTGCTTTGAGGAGATGCATTGTGACAAAGTGAAATGGTTCTGATCACTAGGACGTACTTCAGCCACTGAACCAAAGCATCGGTGTCACTCTGCGACCAACAATTTATAACAGTGTATATTTCCGGCACCTATTGAAATGATATTATTTGTATTTATTGAGGAACCACGCACGCGTCCTATCATCGATTTAGCCAATAACAAACCCTGAAAGCGTCATAAATACTTTCACCATGCACAAATACAAAATAATGGATTTAATCATCGTTATAAAACTCCGATTATCAATTGAATTGACTACTTCAGCCATAGTGGTAGTACACACGTAGGGCCTATATTAATTAATAAGGGAAAGGCACAAGTATTTTTAGCATTGTACATGTACCTTAAGTTTATATTATTAAATATACTAATGTATTTATAGACACAATAAAAAGGTATTTTGTTTAGATATACGACTTATTATTTATAATTACTCCAATTTTAGTATAAAATTGATATCTTATTTAAGTCCAACAAATGTATATTTGTTCAGCCAATACTTTTTCCATCAATCTTATTTAGTTGAATTATAGACATATACATAATTAAATGGGTAGATATCATGTGAATCATGTGGATATCAAAATAACCCGTCAGGATATATCGAAACAAATTCATAGTTAACATTTGGTAGAGCCAAAAAACATGGCTTAGGATTGAACGTATACATCAGAGTTATCTGCTGTGTCACATGTGAACCACTTTATAAATTGAGCAGCATCACATCCAACATTGACTTCAACTGTTTCGGTACTGTTCACTCAACGGGAATATATCATTCAAAAGAGATTAACATTCTACTAATTCGGTGACCAGTTATCGTTGAAAATATAACAACCACTTCAGGGCAATTATTCTGGAGTTGTATGTAGGTATGTGATGTCAGAAATAAATATAAGAATCACGTCGCTCATCGTGGCTTGCATATTTGCGACAGTGAATTCAGCTTGTTTATGTGGTATGTCGAAAATCAACTTATTTGGTTTTCAATACCAAATTATCTATATCATCAATTGTTTACAATAATGTTCAAAACCATGTAAAGACAGAAGAGTAGCACTATATTTACATTCACAACTTCTAAACATTCAACATCATGACGTGGCCTCTACTCGAAGCATACAACTTGGGTTTTCTAAACAGGGCGTATGTGAATCCTGAGGCCAACTGCTGGTTAACGCAATACATATATCTGGATTCTTGTTTTTACCAAATGGTTGCGATTTTCCATAGGAATTTGTCCACTCCAAAACGGCATAGATAAGACAACTAACAAATATTAGTAAAACAACAAGAACAGCGATGGTCACAGGTACTAAGCATCCAAGATATTTGCTGCATAAAATAGCCCAGTTATTAGTATGCTCGTCAAACGTAGTAGTGGTCTTCTCAGTCGTCGACTTTAATACAACTGTTAAAGTAAAAATACAATTTGAGTTATACATTATGTTAGTGAATTGTTAGCTGAACAACTACTGTTGTTACAGTATAATACTTGATGCAAATTCACTTATCATTCTGTGTTTTAAAAAAATATCTACATAAAGATCGTTTTGTAAAATACGTCAGTGTCTAATATACATCCTAGGTCATTTATGAAGAGGAAGTCATCTATTCTTCAGGACAATCCCACTACGGTAGTATCAACTTACAACACAACTTCTAATTTGGTGTACGGATTAAGGGGGTTATGTCAGATAGACATATTTCCAAGAAAGTAAAAGTGAAGTTATTGGATACATGTGTTATCCCAGCATGTATTTACGGAATTGAGACAGTGGCCCTGTCAGGCGCTCAATAACAGCAACTCCAAATATGCAAAAATAATTGGATGAGGAAAATTTCGGAGGTTAAGCCTATGAAAAAGCGTGGGTTGGATGATTTTCGGGAGGAGATTGCGATGAATTGTAGTCTTACAGAGAAAAACAAATAATCACATTACTGTCCTTGACTGTCCTTGAACTCATTCCAATTACAGCACGTAAATACTCACCGTATTTGAAAAAGGTTGTAATGGCATATTGTAGTATAGAATTGAATACAATTAGTAGTATTGACATACAGGTGATATGGACCCCTTGCTGTCAGAAGCTACGTCATTAGATTGGGCTTCCGATATAGAAAGAGGTACATATTCCCAGAATGCTGTAAATACTCTCCTGCTTCTATCACATGTAATACATAAGATTCGTATTTGAATGCCGATAATTGACCTATCGGAATCATGTCATTACTATCTCTGAAGATTTTTTGATTTTGTAAGATGCACAGACACCATCGTTGATTGTACTGCAATCGTGGGGAGTTGTGAGTGAGTACCTTGTCATGGTAAGAAAGGTGGTTACAGATAATCAGTAATACGGGTAATAAGGATGTAATCATCATTCACGTAGGGCGGTAGGTCAATCCCCATGTCAATTATTAAATGTCAATAAGTTTAAGTTATATGTTGTACAATATGTATTTTTTTATTTCAATAAACTATACCACCTTACCCTCCAGCACTCTGTCACGACTTCCAATTGATAATAGTGCCAAATAACAATCAATTATGCCGATGTTTGAAATAACAGATTACTTGTAGAAAACGGCATGCCAAGCGTTTATAGCCTACATTAGGGGATTTCCAAACGATTGCCATTATACTCTACTGCAGATGATATTTACGGTACCATCGATGGAATTGAATTCATATTGCTCTGGCAATGCTACCAACAAACACACTGAGCCTATGGTACACTACGTATTATAATATATATATAAACTCTGCATCTGAAAACCGTGGCAATCGTACCGGTTGCGGGGCCAATAGTGAATGATTCAATAAAGAAGACCATTTATATTCTCAATTATAGCCTAAAAACTGTATACATCTTACATGGGAAGTTATATCTTGTCCGCCCCATTTAGCCAAATACTCTACGCCTGTTGGTATAGTACTATCCGCACGGTAGCAGGGTATACATCTTCTGCAGATGATATTTACGGAGGCTCATGTAACATACATATGGTGTATCAAAACCTGGTGGATCATATGACCTTGTTCCAGTGGCTCTAACTAATATATGACCTTGTGAATGGTGTTGAAATTGGCCGGAACTAGCTGGGTCCATCAATTGATAGACGTGCGAAGAGTCTGTAGTATAACCTAGGCAATGTCGTATATAGTATGTAGCGGGAAGTGCAAAGTTTCATATTGTTGACAGAATACATTGTATATATAATTAGAGATACCACTTTCTGATATATATTGCTATGGCAGTAAATATTTTGTATTTGCCGCTGCTACACTTTGTAATCAATCAACAGGTAGTGTAAAATCATGTAATACATTGGTCCATTTTAAGAAGTTTCTTAAGACTCATCTTTTCACACTTAATTATGAATAATACATTTTTAATTTTGATGAACATTGATTATGTACATGTGTACATAAATAAAATCGCTGTGAAGCGCTTTGAGGTGTGACTTTTGGTCATATGCAGGAACAGCGCTAAATAAATCATCATTATTATTATTATTATTATTATTACAAAGTACCATGCGAAACTCCAATTTTCATTTCCAAATGATATGTCAACAACATCAGAACATTAGTACAGTTATGGTGTTCAAATATGAAGATAATTATAAAATAACATGAACTCCGTTATGTCGATGCGTACGTATTGTGAGAGATTGTTCAGTCTAATCGTCTGTATTGCTGATGGTGCCGCTGTTTGTGTGAATGGGGCTGACATTTTATAACTTCACATATTACATGGGCGGCGTACAATGGTAGTAGCGATATTACTATTGTATAGGTTGCGTCCATTTATTGGTGATAACGACACAATTTAATGCTCCGCCGTGTATTTTTTTCCTGGCTACACCAGGGCATTTTTTGTAAAAGGTTAATTGATTAGAAATCACAGGTCAGCCATGGCAGCGCTGTGTGGCTATTTGTCCCATCCATTTATGAATATAGTTACTAACGAAGCAGATTTGGCTATCGTCGCCTATCCAGGCAGCGGTGAAGAAGTTTCAAAATACTGGGAGATTTATCCGTCGGCATCGGCCGCATTATGAGGTTCGTTTGGGAAGCCTTAACGTTGGCTCTATGGGATGGAAGAATCTGGAAGTGGTGGAGACGATGAGTAGGAGGAAACTAGAGGTTTTATGTGCCCAAGAGGCGAAGTAGAAGGGAGATAGGGCAAGGATGTTACCGGGTGGTTATACATTGTTTCATGCAGGGGTGGTAAGAGTAACGGAGTTGGTATCATAGTTTCTGAAGGGAAGGGTAAGGAGGTGGTGAGGGTGGAGAGATTGGAAGCGATATTAATTTTGATGTTGATCTTGATTATAAATCAACTGGTGGGAATTATGTCAGTTTACGGTCTGCAAACTGACAGAGGAGAAGCAGATAAGATAGCCTTTAGGGATGCACTTGAGAAGATGATGAGTCAAGTGGTGGGAGATATCATGGTATGTATTGCAGGGGATTTTAATGCCCATGTTGGTGGTAGAGGGGTTGGTAAAAAGAGTGCATCGGGAATTTTGGTTGGGGTACGAGGAATATGGAGGGCAGTGAGGTGGTTGAGTTATGCATACGTAATGGCATGACTGTGGCAGGCCCCTTTTTTTTAAAGAGATAGTCACAAACTCACGTACATAAGAGGGTTACATAAAACTGTGAGGTGGATTTGTTAGTAGTTAGGAAGGAGCAATTGTGGAGGATTAAGGATTGTAAGTTCATTGCGGGGGAGCATGTTACCACACAGCACAAGCCGCCTGTGTTTATAGTACGTTTACAGAAACGGACTGCAGTGAGGGAAGTGGGCCAACAAGTTATTAAATGGTGGCTTTGCAAGGATCAGGTGGCTGAATAGTATAGGAAAATAGTTGTACGCAGCTTTGATGAGGTTCAGGAACAGGTAGGAAGTATAGAGAACGAATGGACCCTTTTTAAACTAGCCTTTGTGGGGGTGGCAGAGCAACTCTGTGGTAGGACAACGGGTACATGTGGAGGATCGGAAAAGCCATATGTGATGGACTAAGAAAGTGAGAGGAGAAAGGGGAGGTGTGGAAGAACTTAGAAGAGATTAGAGATAGGGGTGCACGCTGAGCTTGCATTACGGCACCTGTATGGGCAGAAGAAGTGGGCGGCTAGGAGGGCCGTTGAAAAGGCAAGGAGGGAGATGGAAGATATCATTTATAACCAGCTGGATGATGATCGGGAAAGGAAACTTTTTTTTCTAAATGGCACGAGACAGGAAAGAAGAGGGGTAGATCTTAAGGAGGGTAGAGTGATTAAGGATCATGATAGGAGACTGGTCAAGAACAAAGTTGAGGGTGGGATAATTATTTCAGGGAGCTCTAAAACCAGGGAGGGAAGTTGATTTAGAGTTACCTACGTCAGTTAGGGGTAAAGTCAAGGTGGAGGAGATTTCTATTTTAGAAGTGGAGAGGGCTCTCAGTAGGAAGAAAAGGGATAAAGATGAGGACGAAAATAGGGTGGAAATGTTTGTTGTTACTTGGTAGGTGGGAGTGAAGTGGCTATGGAGACTGCTTAACGTGTGTTTTAAAGAGGAAGTATCTCAAGTGACTGACATATAGGTCTGATTGTGCCTATTTGGATGCAAAAAGGGGATGTACATGATACAGGAAAGTATCGGGGTATCAATATGTTGGTGGAGGGGCTGTATGAGGGTTCAAAGGGTAGGGTTGTGGTTGGCTTGGGGATGTCAAGCAGGAAGGTCAGTACTAAGAAAAAAAGTTGTTATATGGCGACGATCTGGCAGTAGTTATGGATAGTAAGCAGGAGTTGCAGGAAGTCTTTGTAGAGTGGAGGGGTTTATTTGAGAGACATGGGTTACGCATGAGCCTGGATAAGACAGAGGTTTTGTCAGTGGGCTTGCATCGTCAGG
>JAODAI010042900.1:0-12331 GCA_027575025.1 Scotoplanes globosa | reverse complement strand
TCACTAAGGGCTACAACCGCTTCATAAAGCCCTTGCGTAAGTAAGGCACCGTCTAAGCCCCGCAAGGGGAGTGACAATACGTTAAACAACTTCAATGTTCTTACTGCATTTAAATCTGCAATAATTACTCCAGTAATCAAGAAAGTAAAAGGTGATCTTGATTCACTTTCAAATTATCGTCCAAACTTTAATTTCCTATTTATGTCAAAGCTACTTGAGAGTGTAGTTTACTCTCAGTTTCAACTTCATATTGAGTACAATAATCTTCTAGAGTCGTTGCAATCTGCATATAAACGTGGCTACATTATTTAAACTGCCCTTACTCATATTAATAATGATATTATGACTTCAGTCGATAACTGAAAAATTGTACTTCTTTTCTACTGTATTTATCCGCAGCATTTGATACAGTTAATCCTGTTTTGTTATTATCTCTTCTTAAGAATGATTACTCTGTTTCAGATGGTGCTCATGCCTGGTTTGCTTCATACTTAGCCAATCGTTCACAAAGTGTGTACTATGGTGGCAAAAATTCTAAGTCTAAGGATATTTTTACGGAGCGCCACAAGGTTCTGTGTTGGGACCTATATTGTTCTCACTTTACATCGAAGGGGTGGCGGACACTATTCGTAAATCCCTGTGGTTGATCCACCAGCATTGGCCTCAATATGAAGTCTGGCTAGGTAGTCTCAATGCATGTACTATGGGATGGAAGAGTTTATAAGTCGTGGAGATGATGGTTAGACGGAGGTTGGGAATTTTGTGTGTACAGGAGACAAAATGGAAGGGGAATAGAGGGAGGATGTTAATGGGCGGGTTCAAATTGTTTCATGTAGGAGGGTGGAAATAGTAATGCAGTGGGTATCATAGTTTCTGCAGGAAAGGGTAAGGAAGTACTGAGGGTGGAGAGGTGGGAAGGGATAATTATTATGATGTCGGTTATATTTAGTAATCAACTGGTGGGTATTATATCTGTATATGGTCCCCAAACAGGGAGGGTGGAAGCCGATAGATGCGCTGGAGAGGATGATGGATCAGGTTGAAGAGATTACCATGTTGTACATAGCGGGGGAATTTAATGCTCATGTTGGAGTCAGAGGGGTTGGTGCAGATGAATGTGTAGGGAATTTGGGATGGGGTACAAGGAACCGGAAGTGCGGCGAGTTGGTAGAGCCTTGCCTGCGCAATGGCATGGCGGTGGTCGGTTCTTTCTTCAAAAGAGAGCCAGTCACAACATCTCGTACTGGATTAGGTTGCTAAAAACGAAGGTAGATTTGCTAGTAGTTAGGAGGGGAAAATTATGGATAGTTAAAGACTGTAATATTTTAGCTGAGGAGCATGCCACAGAAGCGTAATGTAGTGAGCCAAAAGTAAAGTGATTAAATGGTGGTTATGTAAGGGGTAGGTGACATAAGTGTATACGAATAGGGTGGCGCGGAGCTTTGCGGAGCTACATGAGCAGGTAGAGGAAGAGTGGGGACTATCTAAGGTTGTTTTGTTGGTGGGGGTGAGAAAGATTGTGGAAGGATTGTGGAAGGACCTCGGGCAAGAAGGGGGTTCGTGGAAGAAAAGCCAGGTGTGGTGGACGAAGGATGTGGAGAGGGCGGTGGGTGAGAAGAGGGAGGTCTAGACGAAATAAGAAGAGGCCAGGGATAGTGGGATTCAACCGGAGTTAGTCTTATATTACCTCTATGGACAGAAAAAGAAGGCAGCTAAGAAGGCCGTAGAAAACGTGATACGGAATATAGAATTTATAAGCAGCTGGATGACGATGGGGGCAACACGGGATAGGAGGGAAAAAGGCGTAGATGTTAAGGGAGAAAGAGTGGTTAAGGATACGGATGCTAATTTAGTCACGGACAAGGATGATGCTATTAGGGTAAGGAATAACTACCCCAGAGCGCTGTACAATCAGGGCGGAGGCGCTGATCTGAATTTACCCAGCGCAGTGAGATGTAACATTTAGGTCGTCGAGATTTCGAACTTTGAAGTGGATTGGGCTCTGTAATGGATGACGAGGGATAAGGGTGCGGGTTTGGACGAAACAAGGGTGGAAATGTTTGTACTTACAGGGGATGTGGGAGTGAAGTGACGAATGAGACTGCTCAATGTTTGTTTGTGGGAGGAGAGTACCCCAAAAAGAATGGCAGACTGGTCTGATTGTGCCTATTTGAAAGCAAAAGGGTGATGTTCATGACACAGGAAAGTATTGAGGTACCACGATGTTAGGACAGTTTTTTAAGCTTTTGAAAAGGATTCTGGATATAATAAGTAGGACTGGAGTTGAGACGGAAATCGGGGAGGAACAACAGGGCTTCCGTAATGGAAGAGAGACAAGTAATGGGCTGTTCTAACTTAGGCAGCTGGTGGAAAATAAATTGGAGGTGAAAGGGAGTATGGTATTGGGTTTGGTAGATTTGGAGAAGGCTTATGATACGGTTCCTATGGAATTAGTTACGTACGTTAATGTAGATAGATATACCTAAATCAGAAGTTATGATGCTGGATGGCCTTCGTGAAGCTACAAGGGGTAGGGTTATGGTTGGTCCAGGGATGTCCGAAGCGTTTGGGGTTAACATTCGGCTTAGGCAGGGTAGTGCCCTCAGTCCACTTCTTTTTATCATGGTAATGAAAGTAATAAGCAGGAAAGTCAATTCAAAGAATGGACTGAAAAAGCTCTTATATGTTGACGACCTAGCAAGAAGTATGGATAGTTAGCAGGAGTTGCAGGAGGTGGTGGTTGAAGGCTTTATTTGAGAGGCATGTGTTGCGTATGAACCTTGACAAGACAAAGGTTTCATCAGTGGGCATGCAACGACCAGAGTTGGGTATAACTCTTGCTGACAAAGGAATTAAGCAGAGGGATAGCTTTGCGTATCTGGGTGAATGATTTGTGGGGATGGGCAGTCTGGTGGGGGAGGTGCGTAACAGGATCCAATCGAAAGCTCTGACCTGGAGAAACGTGGAGGGGGTTATGTCAGATAAACACGTTTCTAAGAAATTAAATGGGCATGTATTGAGTACATGTGCTATCCCTGCATGTACTTACGAGCTTGAGATATTGGCCCGGTCAGGGGCTCAACAACAGATACTCCAAATATTCAAAAATAATTGGAGGGTTAGGCAGGTGGATAGGAAAAGTTTGGAGGACATTTGAGGGAGATTGGGATGCATATGAGTCTTACAGAGAGGGTGATAAGGGAGCGGATCAGTTGGGCTGGTCATGTTGAATGTATGGATGGAGGGAGACTCCTGAAAATGGTGATGTCATATGTGGAGGTTGGTAGAAGAGGTAGGGGTAACCTCGTCTGAGATGGAATGACTGTGTTGAGAGGGATTTTATGAGGGATGGAGGTGATAGTGATTGAAGGGTCATGGCTACGGATAGAGAGAGATTGAGGACTTTGGCAAATAATGTGGCTATCAGTTGGTATTGTCTTCCTTGCCCCTTTTTAGGAATTCATGGGGTAGAGAGAGAGAGAGAAAATTATATATCTCTTTAACGAATGTGATATATTATCTGCTTTTTATAAAATGGAGTGTTGTATACGTGATATTTATCAATGGATGAACAGTCACAATTTAAAGCTTAACATAAGAAATACAGAATTTATCGTTTTTGCTCGGGCTTGAGACAGGGGCTCAACAACAGCGACTCCAAATATTGGAAAATAATTGGATGGTAAAGATTGCGGGGATTAAGCGTGTGGATAGGAGTAGTTGGAAGATATTCGGGGGGATATTGGGATGAATAGGAATCTTACAGAGAGGCTGGTAAGGGGGAGTATGAGCTGGGCTAGTTATTTTGTACGTATTGATGAAGGACGGCGACTCCCGAAATGGCGATGTCACATGTGGAGGTTGGTAAAATAGGTAGGGAGATACCTCGTATGAGATGGAAGGACTGCTGATGGTGATTGGAGGATCATGGCTATGGATAGAGGGAGGTGGGTGGCTTTGGCCAATGATACGGCTGTCCGTTAGTATTTTATTCCTCGCCCCTTTTTAGGGATTCATGAGGTAGAGAGAGAGAGACAAGTATACATCTCATTTAATGAATGTGATATATTATCTACATTTGATAAAATGTTGTGTACGTGATGTCAATGGATGGACAATCACAAGTTAAAGCTTAATATAGGAAATACAGAATGTATCATTGTTTGCTCCAAATTGAATAAGTCTACTATTGAAATTCAATTTATGTTTGTTAATGGACATCAAAATAAAGTTCCAATAATTTACGTAACCTCGGTGCATTGTTTGATAACACATTATCTTGGAATTGTCTTATTTCAAAGACTGGTGTTGCTGCTAACATGCAGCTTAAAAGTATTTCTTATATCAGGACATTTTTTGATCAAAAGAGTGCGGAAATTTTAATTCATGCATTTGTTTCTTCAAAGCTTGGTTTTTATAACTCTCTTTTGTTTGGATTATCAAATCAACAGATTCTCAGACTTCTTAAATTTAGAATACACCTGCACTTATTATTAACAACTATACTACACGTAATCATATTATACCAGTACTTTATGATCTACACTGTCTTCCTATTAAGTCCCACATTGTCTTCAAAATCCTTGTTATTAACTTTTGTGGCTTATATTTAACTAGTCGCTTTACATTGGTGAACTGATTCATTCTTATAAACCTTCTCGCAACTTGCGGTTCTGCTAGCAAAGATCAAATAGTACAACCACTTATAATATCAATTGCTGTGACAGTAAATGTTTTTTATTTGCAGCTGCTACACTGTGGAACCAATTACCATATAGTGTCAAATCATGTAATACATTGGTCCGTTTTAAGAAGTCTCCTAAGACTCATCTTTTCATAATTCATTATGATTAATACATTTAAATTTCCATGAACATTGATTATGTTCATGTGTATATTAAAACAAAATCGCTGAGAAGCGCTTTGGGATGTGACTTTTGGTCTTTTGCAGGAAAAGCGTTATATAAATCATAATTACTATTATTATAATTATTATTACCAACAATGTGTACTATCAAACTAATATTGATAACAAAATTAAACTTTTTTAATGAATGTAAGCATATTTATGCACATTAATGTGATATTTGAAATAACGCCCTCTAATTCATGAATTTCCACGAAAGTTGCAATTTATCCTATTTTCCGTAATTCCACCAAAATCTGATAATGATAATCAATGCTATTGTGAAGTGAACAAGTCTAAAAGAGTCAAATATTAAAAATAATATATTGACAAAAATATATAATTTTTATAAAATATTCCATTATCTCGAAATAAAAATTGCCGACTTAATACCCGTTTTGTCATGGTGTATCACATATATATGCCATATGGCCCAATGGCGACTTACAGTACTATGCCACCTTCCGAATGTTTGACCATGTTTGCACATGTATACCCAATATACCTAGATGGCGTGAAATTGTCGGAATAAAGTGCCTTGCTCAAGAATATATTCCAAGATGATAATAATAATAATAAATAATGATCTTATTTTTATTTATTTCAACATTTCATGCCAGGGTAACTTCGTTAGCCATTGGCTAATATTCCTGAAGGCCATGTGATGCAACGAACAGATAGGAGGATAGAGGGGAAAACGGGAGTGCCCGGAGTAAACCTCTAGTTGTAGACATGGCCATCCCGTTTGCAAGTCCGACCGGGAATGTCCGACCGGGAATCGAGCCCGGTTGCATTGGTGCAAGAGCATAGCGCTTACCACTATGCCAAAGCCTACTCCCAATGATGATTTATATAGCAATTTTCCTGCATAGGACCAAAAGTCATACATCAAAGGGCCTCACAGCGATTTTTATATATATATTTTATTAAGGTACACATCTACATAATCAACGTTTATGAAAGTTAAAAATATATTAATCATAAGGAAGTGTGAAAAGATGAGTCTTAAGGTACTTCTTAAACCGGCGGACTAATGTATCGCGTGATTTTACACTATCTGATAATTGATTTCAAAGTGTAGCAGCTGCAAATGCAAAACAAAGATGACCAACATGCCAATATGCAGGAAACCATTATGGCTGCCTGCCTATAGTCACATTATGATTGGGTGCTAATCTGTTGGCTTTACCCGTTTCATTTCTCTACAAATTCGAAGTTAGTTAAAGCTGTTGGTAATTTCCCATATTCACTTCCTTACAAATAATTTACCGGAGCCTTACAATGCTGGCATTAATTAAATTCCGAGGCCTTGTACCATGGCCTTATCTTCGCTATATTTGAAAATCAAATACATGTATGTAACGACTTTTCGTGTTTGTTTATTTCAACACAGGCGGCCGTGATGCTTATTGGGTTTCTGCTGATCATTATTGGAGGGACCATAAGCGTCGGTGGCGTATCGGAAGGATGGAATCTTGCAAAGGCGGGTCAGAGGTCAGAATTGGTGTCGTTTAACCCCAATCCCACGGAACTGTACACCTTCTGGACAATCATGATTGGCGGGTCTCTCTTCTACCTCATGATTGCCGGAGCCAACCAGGTAACCATGCAGAGATACAACGCGTGCAAGACCGAACGGCAGGCCAAGATAGCCGCATGGATCGGGATAATGGGCATGGGTGTAGCAGAATTGCTGGGAGTGACGTGCGGAATGGTTGCATATGCATATTATGCCAATTGTGATCCGCTGACGACCGGAAGGATCAGTCGACCGGATCAGCTGATCCCTTTGTTGATAATGGACTTGTATCACGATTATCCGGGATTACCGGGAGTGGCTATAGCAGGGGCGTTCTGCGCGTCCCTATCATCTGTGTCGTCTCTCATCAACTCGATATCCGCAATTATTGGAGAGACAATTATCAAAACCCATTGGGAGAAAATATCGGACAAGAACTATGCAAGATGTGTAAAGATTATGTCAGCCATATTCGGAACTCTGTGCATTTGCGTTGCATTCCTGGCTTCATTTCTCGGTAAGGTTGTCCAGTTGGTTTTGAGTCTCGGTGGGATTCTGGGAGCTCCAACACTCGGCGTTGTCTGTTTGGGTATCTTTGTTCCGAGGGCTGATTCACGGAGTGCTTTATGTGGACTCGTTGTAGCAGTATCCGTCGGACTTTCTCTAGAGATTGGCAACCGGATCACCAATTCGCGTACATTTCAGGTTCTTCCACTTTCTGCGGAGGGATGTACCAATATTGATAACATTACTTCCCAGCCTTTCACCCTCGTCGATGATTATAGTTACACGTCAACTGTGTATCCCTCTGTCGGAGTGGACGTGACAGATGGTGCATCGACAAAAATACCACTATTTGGGATCAGTAATTTACATTACAGTACCATATCTACGTTTCTTACTTTGATTGTCGGGATCATTGTTAGCTATCTACCCGGAAGGAAGGCAGACTACGTGTGTGATCCGAGCTTTCTCACACCGATCCTTCAGAAATACTACAGCGATGACAGAACACTATCGGTGGCTGATAAAGACGTCGGCAGAAGTACATCAACCGAACTGACTAACGTACCATATAACATAGACCAGTGTGATATAGTTACATAGGGCCATGTATTCATTGTATGCACCATAGTTAGTACGCTATATAAATATCAAATATTTACATTATCTATGCCTGTAATAAACATAATAGGTCCTCGCATAAAGTAAAAAGTTGGATACCACAAATGTATCCATATATGCGTCGTCATGTACATAGTTCAATAGTTAGATGATATGTAGATCTATATTTATAAATCGTTATGTAATTGTATAGGTATACGATTTTTAATATTTCTTTAGCCCAGCTTAACTGGGGGGGGGGGACACCATCGACATATTTGTTTCGCGTTGAAATTTCGCTTCTACGACTTGTTTATCTTGGCTTTAAAACATTTTGAGATTATTTCCGTACCAGACGAGTCATGACCAGTGTGGTAAAGTTGGATATATACAGGTGTTCATTGTACGCAATCACGTCCGTCGGACGGGGACGTATAAATGGCGGTCCCGGGCAGGATTCTCGTAACTGTCCCGTTATTCTCTGGCCACTTAATTGTCGTAAAGAGTAGGGCTTTAGCCCGGTGGTTATCCATGACTAGATGGTCCTGTGAAAGTCTTTACCTTTCACAGTCCCTTCCTCCTCGTCTTGTCCTGCGGGACATGACCATGCATCTTTAGCTCCTCTAAAAAAATATTTAATTTGCCTTGACCAGTTTGTATTTTGTCAAGCCCTGGAGGAGCCCATTGCGGGGCTCGAGCAGGTTTCCCTTCTACACAGTATGCAAAATCAACGGTTGCAACAGATGTTATTGACTGTCATTATTGACTATTTATGTATATGCATACAATAAACAAATAAGTCCATGTAGAAAGTAGAAATTATGATTTTTAATTCTAAGAAACTTGATAACATTATTCCCAAATACCTTGTATTATATAATTATAGTATGTATGGTATTATTATTGCTGTCGTAGACGTGTCGTTAGTATTGACCTTACTGGTGACATGGATATTAATAGATAACAGTTACTGTTATGTTCAGCAAGTACGGCATGTGCGGTACAGGTGCGTAGCCAGGAATGGTCCAAGGGGGGGGGGGACTGCACACCGTTTCCGGAAATATACTGATCACCGTCCGTCGACTATCTAAGCGGAGCGCCAATTCTTTTGGCGCGGAGCCTATATATCTTTTTGGTATTTTAAAGGAGCTTAGATGCAAAATGGTGCTATCTTTTCACCTGTTTCACTATATTTAGAATGTGGCAAAAGCCATGGCGTCATATTAAAGTTGGAACTTTTGAAACATAATTGGGCAAAATATGTTTTATAGGATAATTCCATGTATAGGCACCATGATATTTCTTTAGAAATTTAAACCTTGAGTAATATCATAATAATCGATGATTTGAAATTAGGCTATCACTGCAAATATACAAATCTAGTCATAGTCCTACCTACTATATTTAACAATAATAATAATTTGACCTGTTCACATTTACAAATTAGAAAACTAAGCGGAGCGCCAATTCACTTAACGTGGAGCGTACATAATTTGTTTGATATTCCAAAGGGGCTTAGATGCAAAATGGTGCTAATAAGTATAACTGAAGGGTATCACTACTATATTTTGATATTTATTTTTATTTTGAAGGTTATTCATTGCATATAATTTGCCCCATCGTCCCCCATCCCTTGGCTACGCGAGAATTATATACACTAACAACATCGAAAATATTTTGGGAAAAAAGGCTCAAGGGGGGGGGGGGGCCCCCTTCGCCCCTCTTGGCTACGCGCCTGGTGCCGCATATGAACACAAATGTCAAAATTAATGTGTTTCTATCACACTTATATAATTCCTCTTTACAGGCCAGTCATCTTTGGACGAAAAGTTATGTTGGTGTTTACGCAGTGATTACAATAGCCTCATCATACTGTTAGGTAATGCCCTTAGAAGTTGGGGGACTATCACGGACGGTGTTAGACTCTCTGGGATTAACTATTTAATTTACAAATAAGCTTAATATTTTGTTGCACGTGCATTGTCAACATTACACAAATAACATGATGTTGTCAATTTACAAGATTTATGGTGGCGATATGTTTACGTCAGTGATTTACGTTAGTGATTTACTGAAAGGATTATGTTATTTGTGATATGAATATAACCAATCAATAAATGTAATTATACATGTCACTCTAAAACAACATAGATAGAGGATTTAGTACCAGCTGGTCACGGATCATCCATACACTTCTTGGTTAAACTAATAACATAGATTAACACTTTCCAGATTGATCATAAACATAAATGTTTCTAGAAAATAATTAACTAGAAAAGTGTATTTTTTATCAGGACTGTGTTGTATCCATAACCAGTAGGCCTATGCGTAGGGACGGCCCATGGCCATGTTCTTGGTTAAATATAACCACGATGTTCTTAGGGTGTATATTTTCGAATTTAAATGCACTGTGACTTAATATCGTAGCAGATTTACGTCACTGTCCACATATGTGTATAATAGTTGTATATGAATTACTGTGTATGAAGTTATATAGGTTATAATTATCAATTGTTGTTTAATTAACTATAGTTCATAGTTTTTGGAAATTAATTAGCATTGTGTTAATGGTGTAATATACTTGTGTCATAAGAATCATATATTATATACATATATTGCCTGGATTTAATTACAGTGGACATTTTTGGGAGAATAAATTAGTATACGGTATGACAATAATATAAGGTTAGATAATATTAGTATATTATACGACCTACCATAATCACTTAACTATCACCAGTGGCCCACAGTAGCTGTATGTATGGCAGTGGTAACGCCCGGTAACTACGTCGGTTTATAGCTTAACCTGGTGAGGGGCATCCATCGGATGAGGACGATAAATGGCGGCCCGGGGCAGGACTACTAGAGCGGCAACGCAGAACACTTTGGCTAAACGAACGAGCTACCAACATTTGAGTATGGGCGTTTATATGGGGTCCTTGAAATGATCGGAAACGTAAGTCTGCCGGATCTCACCAACTGCATGTGGACCTAGGCTTAATTTGAAAAATCTAAATTTCTACCGATATTTACATACATTTGTATAAATTAGCACGTGTCGTTTTATCGCTCCATTTCTCATGTAATTTGGTACCACTGCATAAATAATTATTTTTATTGTCGAAAATGTAAGTTGTTTGTTTTGGTAAAATATTTTGGACTTTCAAGAAACTGTACGAAAGATGCCTTCATGTCCCCCAAATTAACAATCCTGCTGAAAATGCACATCCGTGATCAGTATTAGAGCTAACATTAGGTGAGTAATGAGTAAATGAGGCATTGTAGGGCGAAACAAAACGTCAACCTTGTGTCATATTTAGAATCATTAGTCAATGTCCGCTCCTAGGCCACTTAATTTCTTGAGCCAACCAATTATGGATTGAGGTTAACTTGGGGATGGGTTACAGTGGGAGATATTATATGCAAATATTATAAGTGAAAAAGTTATTTCCACATGATGGACGACCCTCCTCCACCCAACGACGGCGACAGCAGGAGTCGCGGAGTATTCCTCCCCACCACCGGGAAGAACTGATGCTCTCATCCGGGCAGAATAATGGTTGAATCCGTTGGGGAATTTTAAATATATTTTTATATAATATACTGGTGGAATATAAGCTACGATATAAATTTAAGGATTTCCCTGACGAATTCAATAACATTCCCCGAAGGGCGCTAGACGTCCGCCAATGTTATATTTCTTCGGCATTGCCGTATATGCTGTGGGGATGCTCATTGAAATACGCAACTCCGGGGGCGGCACAAGATCGGTAATAAAACACAAAATGTCATACACATCATTAAGGGCTTCTGAATTAAACATGTTCGTAATATTCCACACAGTGATACAAAACAACCGGTGGTGTGGGGAAGGGGGGACCCCATTATTTTTCCGACGTGTGAGATAGCTTCATCGACGGGGGTATCTACACTTCCGGGTGTTACCTTTCCAGACGCGGGGAAACTTCCATGTCAGAGAAGTCTTAATGACCGCACGTTAGTATTTTTTAATTGGTCCTACGTGCATATTAGTCAACTTTGATTTAGAAGATGGCACTTTGCCACTTTGAATTATAATATGTGAAAAAGATAGCACCATTTTACATCTAAGCTCATTTGAGAGACTAAAAAATCGATACTCTCCATGCCAAACGAATTGGTGCTCCGATTAGATAGCGAAATAGGGACAATAGTTTGACTTTGCAACCCTTACTCCCACCCCCACACACACACTACAAAATTATGGCTACGCCCTTGAATTAGGTTCCATATAAGTATGGTAGGTATATTCCATATAATTAGCAGGTTAATTCACACAATTTAGACGTACCCCCAATCAAGTGATTCATAATATGAAATAACTTAACGGCTACGGAGGGTTCAATCTATAAGAGATTGGCTACTATTTAATATATATACTCAGGGATATATATTTAATATATATACTCAGGGATATATACATTGCACTTAATCCTACCTTAGTATGACAGTAGCATTGACTTCTACACTAAATTTATATCATTGAATTCCATTAGTAGGACAGCAACTGTCATACCAATGTATCTTAATTTCTGAGAACAATATATATATATATATACCCCAATCCGGGTTTTCTATTTTTTTTAAAGAAAAAAATAGTAAATGTGAAATTGCCAATATTGGATAACTGATCCTCTCGACATATAGTCTAGACATTGTTTGAATATAAATATGGAGGAATGTAACAGAGGAGTCGAGATAGCCCAGTGGTAAGGGCAAGGACTCGTGATTGTGAGATCGCGAGTTCGAATCCCAGCGCTGCT
>JAODAI010042789.1:0-12333 GCA_027575025.1 Scotoplanes globosa | reverse complement strand
TAGATGGACAGGAGTTCACAGAGGTATTCTGGTGCTGATCCATCTATACATTGGTATGCTAAGCACAGGATTTTGTATTCAATCCGCGCTTCGACGGGTAGCCAATGAAGAAGCTGTAGCGCAGATGTAACACTGTCGCGTCTTGATGTTCTTGTCACGATACGGGCAGCTTTATTCTGTATTCTCTGTAATCGGTTGATGTCCTCGTGTGATGCACCAACAAGCAGACTGTTGCAGTAATCAAATAATTGTTGTTGTTCACTTTACAGAAGGAATCCTTGTGGCATACACCAATAGTAATATTTCTATAAACAGAATCTATACCATTTAGACATACAATCTGCTTACGATTTGTAATATAACTTTGGAACCAATTTAGGGCATCACCTCGGACACCATAAACATAAATTTTGCCCAATAAGATAGTATGGTTAATGGGATCGAAAGCCTTTGATAAGTCAATGAAAACAGCGATTTTGTGATCTAAATTGTGAGTAATATCATCAATAAAGCATAGATATGTCATATAGGTTGAATGATTTTTTGTGAAACCATGCTGCTTGGAATATAATAAGTTACGATTATTAATGAAGAGCCACAATATATTGTATACCAGTCATTCAAAAAACTTCGAGAATATTGGCAGCACAGATTTCGGGCGATAATTAGAAATAGTATCAGTTCGTCCAATTTTAAACATAGGAATAACCTTAGCAATCTGAAGTTCATTTGGGAAAACTCCATTAGAATATTCAATATTTAGAATATGCACAAGTAGTGAAATAAGGTGATGATAAATCTGCTTCAGCACATCGCTCGTTATATCGTCATAGCCAGGTGATTAGCAATTCTCAAAATGCAATATAATTTATATTAAATTAAAATAATTTCATATTCGTCAACTGGGTATAATATAAAAGAATCAACAATATTAATGTCATTAAGGTAACTATTAGCCGTAGGCCTGCCTGAAGTGTATGTATTCTTGTTGGCAAGATCAACTCTACTATTAGTGAAATAGCTCTTGAATTGGTCAGCATTTCCCATACTAGCAGACTGAAACTCATTTTTTTAACATTGCGACCACATTTTGTCAATATAAAGACATCCTGTATAAAGGTATCATATGTGATATGTTGTCAATATAAAGACATTCTTTAAAAATATATAATATATGATATGTTGTCAATATAAAGACATCCTTTATAAAGATATCCTGTATGATATGTCGTCAATATAAAGACATCAATATAGAGATATCCTATATGATAGTCGTTAATATAAAGACATTCTTTATAAAGATATCATGCATGATATGTCTTCAATATAAAGACATCCTTTATAAAGATATCCTATATGATATGTCGTCAATATAAAGACATCCTTTATAAAGATATCATGCATGATATGTCGTGTATAAAGATATCCTATATGGTATATCGTCAATATAAAGACATCCTTTATAAAGATATGATGCATGATATGTCGTCAATATAAAGACGTCCTTTATAAAGATATCATATATCGTCAATATAAAGATATCCTGTATAAAGATATCCTGTATATGTCGTCAATATAAAGACATCAATATAGAGATATCCTATATGGTATATCGTCAATATAAAGACATCCTGTATAAAGATATCATATATGATATGTCGTCAATATAAAGACATCCTTTATAAAGATAATAAGAAGAATTTAATTACTAGGATACGTTCTCCCTGAATATCTCTACAAGTCTGTAGAGAATAATAAACAATACACCACCATAGTTTATATTTATACTTAATTACTGATTGTGTTTTAATAAAGATTTTATCTCAAACATCATTTAGTAAATATAGCTAGAAGATAAAACAAGGAAGCATTACCTCTTCCTCCAGAGCAGAAACTTCAATTTCACTCAAAATATTCTTCAGCTTCTTTCTCATCTCAGAAAATTGTTGGATGCCATGTTCAGTCTGTGGAAAAAAAAATACATATTTAAAAAATAGCATTTAAGGGACTACTACAATCATTATAGTTGTTTACATGCTATTTTAGAGTAAGCCATAACCCTAAAAATTACCTTTTAAGCTTTAACAACAATCAGCTACAAGTCATGGTTGGTGGCCTTCAGGTTATGTTTGAGACTTTCAAAACCTCTGGTCCTATTTCCCGAAAATACATTAGAAATTCTAACTATTATTTTTAAATCAAGCATGTCAACTTATTGTTATCACTTGTATTTCTAATCATTCACTTCTGACTGATATGTTCCCATTTCAAGGTTGCTTATAATGTAACTCCGCTGTTGAAAAGCCAATCAGTGATCCTGAAGTCTTAAAAAGCTTTCGCCATATATCTATTTAAGTTTCATATAACAAATCCTTGAAAAGGTTGTTGCTTCACACCCTACATCATATATCAACGTAAATAATCTATTTCAGCCTTATCGGTCTGTATGTAGGAAATACTATGATACTGAGACTGTGCTATTGGGAGTTAAAAGTGATATCATGAAGACACAAAACGTGGGATGTTTGTCCTGCTGCTTGATTTTTCTGACGCGTTTAACATTATTGATAACCTAAAAACTCTTGGTATCAATAGCTCTACTTTAACATGGTGTCATTCCTAACTAAGCAATAAAACGCTAAGTATAACTAGAGGTGACACTTTGTCCAGCTATGCCCTCCTATGGTCGGAATTCCGCATGGCTCAGTTTGTGGTCTTTTGTTTTCTATTCTTTATTATAAATGCTGTATTATTACTATTATGTTCCACTATTATTATCACCAAGGCACCATGAGTCCATTCAACGGGTAGTAGAACTTCAGACATTTTCTCTTTTTATGCCAATATACAAAATAATTCCACCGTCCTTGTATTATACAAAATTCTCAGACGAATTGAATAATACGGGGATTAGATCTATCCGACAGAGGAATAGACCTCCCCGAAATATTTACTGAAATCCGCGTTGGTGATGCTTTAATTAAGGCCACCCTTTCTGCCCGTAACATTTGTATTTTTTTAATAACACAATGTCAATGTACGAGCATCTTAAAACAGTATGCCAATCTGCCCACTTTCAAATTTCTAATATTACCAGTATCCAAAATGCGTCAACGTGATGGCAGGTAGCGGCTCAAACAAAAAAATTACAGAAAAACAAATTTTACTGAGCTATAATGTATGGAATTGCTTTATAAAAAGTTGTTTTAATTTACGACAAATATGAAATATGACAGGACATGTTATATAGTTTCTGTAAGTTTAAATGCAAAACATGATGTGTGTGAAAGTTGAACATATTGAGAAGCAAAGCCCATTTGAAAATGTCATGGCATCATTTCCTCATTGTAACATTCATTATCAAATATTCTAAAATGTAACACATATTTGTTTTAACAGATATATGACGTATACTTCAATAGTACACCATTATTTTAATCAATTTCGGGACATTTACATATGTGCAATTCTACAAACATGTGCAATTCTACATAATTTTTCACAAAACCATATTTTGTTAAATAAAAGTTTATCCCATACAACATTATAGGGCTGGATAGCCTTTCATCTCACTTACAAGAAAAAGGCATAACAATTGATCAAAAAATGATCAGTTGAAAACAAATATGCAACTTTTAATTAAAGTTTTTCCTCATTCAAATGCACATATCATTATAACCTGTTATATATGGCATTGTTTCTGTGTGTATTTTTTAACTCCTTGCACAATTTGCTTTCAGAAAATGTAGATTTTGCTATTCATGGGGATATAGTTTTAAAAATATGACCTCTTGAAAATAAATAATATCACTCTTGCAAAACATGAGCTTGTGACGCAAATGTGTCAAGGTTAAAACGTGTGGCCTAATAAAACTTACAAAGACATCAAATGTGGCAAGGTTCAAACGTGTGGCCTAATAAAACTTACAAAGACATAAAATGTGGCGAGGTTAAAACGTGTGGCCTAAATGTGGCCAAATAAAACTTACGACATCAAATGTTGCAAGGTTAAAACGTGTTGCCAAATAAAACTTACAAAGACATCAAATGTGGCGAGGTTAAAATGTTTGGCCAAATAAAACTTACAAAGACATCAAATGTGGCGAGGTTAAAACGTGTGGCCTAATAAAACTTACAAAGACATAAAATGTTGCAAGGTTAAAACGTGTGGCCTAATAAAACTTACAAAGACATAAAATGTTGCAAGGTTAAAACGTGTTGCCAAATAAATCTTACAAAAGACATAAAATGTTGCAAGGTTAAAACGTGTGGCCTAATAAAACTTACAAAGACATCAAATGTTGCAAATAAAACGTGTTGCCAAATAAATCTTACAAAGACATAAAATGTTGCAAGGTTAAAACGTGTTGCCAAATAAATCTTACAAAGACAGCTATTCACATTAATCTCTGTACACAGGGCACATCCATTACAGCTGAACTTGGTTGACCTATTTGAAATTTTACGTACTCTCAGGCGTACTACTCACTGATCAGACAATTCATGGCTACGTATAAAATCCAACGGACGAGGAGGCTACAATTCACGGTTACGTGTATAAAATACATCTACCACGTATTACGGCCTGTGTGTGGACAACATAAGGAAATGTACATGACCAAAGCTTTTGTAATGATTAATACCTCTACCACATATTATGGTCTGTATGTGGACAACATAGTGAAATGTACATGACCAAAGCTTTTGTAATGATTAATACCTCTACCACATATTATGGTATGTATGTGGACAACATAGTGAAATGTACATGACCAAAGCTTTTGTAATGATTAATAAATACCTCTACCACATATTATGGTATGTATGTGGACAACATAAGGAAATGTACATGACCAAAGCTTTTGTAATGATGAATACCTCTGCCAATGTGGTCAAAGTAGTGACAAGACTTGTTAACTTACTTCTTTTAATTCTGATTCTAATTCACTTTGTTTCATGGAGAGTAGTTTAGTGACAGTAACATCTTCAAAGTCTTCTGCTAATGACAGATTCAACTGTTTCTTGTATTGATGGCCAGCTCTCTCCTTATCACGACAATGTTTTATGGTGGTCTGCAGAAAGGCTGTGTACAATTACAAAGAGAGGATTTGTATTTATAATGTAGTCAAATAAATTTAAATGTAGCATATTAACTAATTAAAAAGTACCACAATTCATGGTTGGTTTCCATTAGGGCTGATATTAAATGTGACTTCTTAGAATAGGCTCATTTCTAAACAACTACTATCCTGTTTCTGTCCTACCTACTATTTCCAAAGTCTTTGAAAAGATTCTTTTTATTAGGATAACACATTTTCTTTAACAAACATAATGTAATTTCAAATTCTCAATACAGCAAGAAAATTAAACTATGGATGTTTTATGCTCTTATTAAGAGTAGTTTCCTCTGCAATTGTGAAATATGGGGAACAACAGAAGGTCTAGATTATAAAATTGATGCATTCCAAGGTAAACTTCTTTGAAATGTTCTTAAAATCAAATGGACAAATAACAACTGGATTATCAAATGAAACAGAGTAGACAACATGGTCATCTATTGTAGCTCACAGAACACTACGCTTCTTTGCACAAATCTGTAGACTCCCTCAAAATACCCCAGCAAACTTTGCACTAAGAGAAGCACTGAAACACATAAGAGTTTTGCTGGGGCGTTGTCATGAAGTCTAGAAACATGTCCAAAGAAACGTAGTCTTCTATGAGTTATTATAGATGGCCAAGATGTCTGAGTTGTTCGACGGTATAGTTCTTCGTTCGATATCCAATTATTGTTTGTCCATATGATTTTGAGAACATTGCAAAGAAGTCTCTTTTGGAATGTGTCAATTTTATGGTCTAGGGCTTTAGTTGTTCCCCACAATTCGCAATCATATAAGAAAATACTCTTGATAAGAGCTTCGAAAATTTGAACTTTAGTACGTTGACCTAAATTCTTGCTATTGAAAATGTTATATAGCGCCATATGTCATACCAATGCAGCGGTGATTGTCCTCCTTTGTTCCCAATAGACTACCAACATATTTACACTTCAACCAGCTGGTATTGGAGTTTTGAAATATTGAAAAATTCTCTGTTTTTAAGTTGTTGGTTTCAAGTTCCTTTCTGCCAGTTTTGTCGTAGCTTGATTTTCAATTTCCTATAGCATGGTGTTTCCAGTCGATGCCCAACCAATATCATCAGCATATTGTTGATCTAATGTAAATAAGTTTTTGGTACAAGATATGTCATAGTCATTATCATATAGCCAACAGGTTCTTCAGGCAGGGAGTTAGTGGGGGTGTCATTTTCACAATGTACATTGCTGCTATCACAGGGAACCAGAGGGTCTGGATTGCAGGGAGCAGGGAGTTATTATGTAGCCTTGTAGCTGACCTGATGGTAGTGTTACCAGGGAGCTGAAGTGTATGACCCTTATATGTATTTTCATGACAGGTCTGTGTTCTGGAACCCACTCTCTGTATATATTTTTTCAGTATAACATAATTTCAATACACTGAGTATATTGAAATAATAATATCTTGTCTGGTCTTGTATGGTACTATGCAAACATGTCTGTAATTGATATCACTGTGCGAAGAAGATCTCTAAAGCGCTCTGTCTTGTACAGTACTATGCAAACACCAAACTAGTGGTTATCACTGCATAGGCGACAGCAACATGCACAACTATAAAGCGCTCTAAAAAACAATTCTATCATTATTGCAAAAATGCCCATTGGATGATGTGCCAGAGATTTGTAAGTTATTCCAATTGATTATAGCAGTCACAATTCATAATAATATAGCAGTCACAATTCATAATTTTGCAAAGAACCTGAACTGAACCTGAAGGTATTTGAACCATGTTTTCTGGTCAGAAAATAGGGACAATTAAAATCAGTATATTGATGTTGTTTGTATTTAACGGCTCAATTGTAAACTTCCAGTTTAATAGCATCATCGTCAAATGTTACTCCTACTTGAGGATCACTGTAGTGTTGTAATCCAATATGTTGGACATCAAGTGAGAGAGGCAACATGTCACATTTGTATAGTCTTTGTATATGTTGAACATCTTTAAGTATACATGGAAATCCCCCCCCCGCAGGTGTTAATGAAATATGAAATATACACATATAATAGGCACCTTCTCCATTCAATATACTCCTTGATAAAGTGAAGGTCAGACACATTATATATTATTATTTGAGGGGACAAATTTAAACAATACCTTTGGCACCATTGGGGCTAAATGGTTCCCCTTTTGAAATCCAGACAGGACCAAAGACGGGTGTGGCGGTTGACTGCAGACATGAATCCAGCTTCGGAACTAAATTATAAGAGAGAGTAACAAGTTATCAAAGAGCATCATTTATTGATGATATCACAGTTATTTTACACAAAGTCAATGCAGAGAATAAAGTAACTTTTCTGCTCGGTGACTTTAATATTGATCTTTTCAATACATACATGTATATAATCAATGCACCATGTTCTAAGATTGATCTATTGAATACCTGTAATCAATACACCATGTCTTGGGGCGACTTTTAACCAGTCCCTCCACGTATGAAAAATGCCAGGAGAGCATACCAATTGTTCTCCTGGAATATATTCATGAACAACTTTTAAGGAGCACCATTAAGGGCGCTCCTCGGTGCCTGTCAGAAGCATGATCATACTGGCGCCCCTCAAACGTGGAGGCCTGCTTTAACATTGATCTATTGAATACATATAATAAATGCACCATGTTTTAACGTTGAAAGATAATCAATGCACCATGTTTTAACATTGATAATCAATGCACCATATTTTAACATTGATAATCAATGCACCATGTTTTATCATTGATAATCAATGCACCATGTTGATTACCAGCTCCACTGCTGGTTATCTCGGCATGTGTTCTTGAGCAAGACGCTTTAATCCAACTGCCCTCCGTCACCCAGGAGTATTTGGGAACATGTGCAAATATGGGACAAACATTTTCTGGCCTGGTAAGTCACCAATGGGTAAGTCAGATCTGCTCAAAGTAATCTATGATTACAGACCTTAGCAAAAGCTGAGTGTCAACCGGTTTGTTTTTGTTTACATGGATGGAATCACTACCAAATTCAGCCACGTCTACGAGCCATACCTTGATAGTTTCATAATATCCATACATGGAATTACTGCCAAATTCATCCACGGTTACAAGCCATTTCTTGATATTTTCACAATATGCATACGTGGAATCACTGGAATTCATCCACCTTTACAAGCCATATCTTGATATTTTCACAATATACATACATGGAATTTCTGCCAAATTCATCCACGCTTACGAGCCATATCTTGATATTTTCTCAATATCCATACGTGAAATCACTGCCAAATCATCCACGCTTTAACGAACCATATCTTGATATTGGTATCTCCTCAAAATGTTCCGTTCAAAATTATCTTTTAGCTTGATTAACCATATATGTAGATTGACTCAAAATGCTTTGATAACTGACAGACTATTGGTCAACATATGCCAACTTTATAACACAGTGAGATCAACCATCATGGAGTTATTGCTCTCAGAAGAAAATCACTTTTTTTGCATCTAGAAGCCACATGTGATCTTTGACCTCTACCCAAAACGATAGGCGACACCTATACTGCGTACTAGAGTCAGCGTCACAGACACACATCCATCCACACATATGATGGATTGAATACATCTAGGTTCTATTGTTAAATGATTATGTTCAGCAATTCATATACTACTATACACACACATCCATCCATACATATGATGGACTGAATACATCTAGGTTCTATTGTTAAATGATTATGTTCAGTAATTCATATACTACTACACACACATCCATCCATACATATGATGGATTGAATACATATGTTATCTGTTGAATTATTACGTTCAGTAATTCATATACTACTACACACATCCATCCACACATATGATGGATTGAATACATCTAGGTTCTCTTGGTAAATGATTACGTTCAGCAATTCATATACTACTGCTTGCTTTGCAGACCACCACATTTCTGATAAAGCCCAAATTAAATATTAATTTATAAATATGCGCACATACTTGAATCTATGATCTCTACAATGGATCCATTTCCCATGTAAGCCATCTTAGCAGGAGATGTCAAGCCAAGCTTCACTGTGCATTCATCAAGAAACTAGAAACAGAGATTGAAAGGTGAGATGTCAGTTCGTTGGCTACAAAAACATTATTACATTAATTACCCCATGATCTGAATGACTTTAGTTATAAAATATAAATTGTTGGTCTCGCTTACAACAATACTAGTAAACAGAGATAGTTTGACGTGGTGATATCATATTAGTTTATCTAATTGTACTTGACTGATCAGTTCCTGGCCCTTTTGACAATGACAAACATATTATATTGAAAATGAAATAATACTTAACCACAACTGGAGTGATATTTACGTAAGATATAAAGTCATTTATACATTGGTTTGCAAAATAAGGAGAGAAGAATTATTCCTGGTTTGAAAAGAAGGTATTTTGGTGTACTGAAATTGATGTACAGTAGACTGTGTAGGCCTATACACTGTAGGACTGTATACTGTGTAGGCCTATATACTGTAGGACTGTATACTGTGTAGATATATACACTGTAGGCCTATATACTGTGTAGGCCTATACACTTTCTATAATTGAAAATTCCTGTCGAAACAACTGTGTGTTACAACTACTGTATAGGTCATTCCATGAGGTTGGGCCATAATTGAGTTTTAGACACGTACAGATACCAACAACAACTTTTTTCATGAAGGCTTAAAATATCCATGGTATATAGTCTAAATTGTTATTAAGAAATATATAAGGTCTTTCATTAATGTGGTGGTGTCATCACTATTTTTTGTCAAAAAAAGTGTGACAAGAAAAGAGTCACATTTTACCTCTTTAATTTCCTGTAAATATTAACTGTTTTAAAGAATATCATATCTGAATACAATAGGAACACATTAGTATTTAGAAATAACTTATAGTTTCATGACCCTGTCATACACATTTTCTCCACGGAATGTTCAAACTTTGATAAACCTATGCAATAAAACTCACTGTGGCAAACCGACATGGTGTTGTCACTATCCAGTATGCATTTCTTCTGGTAATAATTTCCAAATATTTTTTTAAAAATTTACATGATTGTTGACAATTTTTTTTTTTTATACATGCCAAACAGGGGGTTATCCAATGAGAGCTATTAGAAGTCATAGCTCGTTCAAAAGATAATAAAATTTACTTTCAAAATTATGCAGACCAAAAAAATATTTGTTTTCTGGTTTGGGAATTACAAACAGTTGAAATTGATTTCAAAAATAGTAAAAATCTACATTTTTGGTCAGTTTTGAGGTAAAGTTCATTTTATTTTCATTTTCTTTCGGCGGACACAAGTAATAGTCAAAATAATTAATGGTGTAGGTCTGAAGTCAGCATCCACCCAGTTTCCCATTGGGAATTCAAGGGTTAAACTGTATACGTTTCTGCTTATAACCACTGGATAATATTAAAATAAAACTCACCCTATCAAATTGACCTGGCGCTGCAACTACTGTATGCATTTCTGTCCCGTCACCATTGGCAAATATTAAAATGCGTCGCATGTCAGATGAAACCATTTGTCTGTAATAAAATAATATGGACACAAATATAATTACATGATCATGAAATGCCAGCTGGTAGTGTTGATACTTGAAATGCCAGCTGGTAGTGTTGGTGAGACAACATATACCGACCGGTGCTTGGTGACACTTCTAGGTGGTCAGCATCACACACACCCTGCTCTAACTGTTACTGTGTGATGAATGGTATTATGTAGTGCTTGGTGACACTTCTAGGTGGTCAGCAACACACACACCCTGCTCTAACTGTTACTATGTGATGAATAGTATTATGTAGTGATGGGTGACACTTCTAGGTGAACAGCATCACACTCACCCTATGTGGTGAATAGTATTATGAATACACTTTGTTGACAGTGTTTGCTGCATGACGTGCCGATAGTGGTATCAAGAAGGGGGACAATTTATAACATCTTGTTGCATCACATAATATCGGATACTTCGTTAAGTTGTTAGATCGTTAAACGAATTAAACGTAATCAACAAAACTAGTCTATGTTCGGTTAAATGTTCCGTTTATGAATGGGAAAAAGGCAAATTTTAAGGGATATTGCCAAGATGATGACCGGTTTGACGTCATCAAAGACGCAAATGGGATTACGGCATACGACATTGGTCCATTCCAATGTCTGAGACGACATCATCCCGGTTATAATTCGGTAACAGAAACCCCTTAAAATGTGCAATATTCTCTAATTGTAAGCATGTTATACTGTGTGGTGAATAGTATTATGTAATTGTTATACCTCATTCTCTGCGATAACTTGGCTTTCGGTTTCTTTTGTTTTTGTTCATCTGGCAGCAATACGCCATTCAATGTCCATGTGGCATGGATATTCTTATGTGCTATACCTATTAAAAACAAACAGTAATACAATATATGTATTATGGAGTAACACATCATTCAATGTATATGTGGCATGGGATATTCTTACAAACAGTATTAATACAAGACAAGTATTTATACAATACAGTATTTTGTTCCTCACTCACCCCTTGTTCAATTAGAGGTAGAGAGAGGTATGAATGGAGTACAACACACCATTCAATGTCCATGTGGCATAGATATTCTTATGTGCTATATACCTAGTAATAATTAATGGCTAACCAATGGTCTGATGTGGGTTATTGAAGGATAATACATGATAAGGGGGGATAGCACTGTAAGCGATGCACGAGGCTGATAGCTACAGTATGCTAGGCCCAGGATAACATTTATACTAAGGCCAATCTATTAACTCACTTCAATTTCCAGATATAAATATTATATTTTACAGTACAGATAATTGGCTTAGCCTATGGTATTTATGTGAAGGATAGACCATAACTGTTAAAGCATTATGTGTGGCTTTGGGGCAATTATGGGACTAAAGCTTTCTTATCTACCTTGTGAATCCCTGACAAGGGGTGAGGAAGAATACGCTAACTAACAGCCGCATCATTGGCCAAAGCTCTCAACCTCCCAAAGTCATCGCCACTAGCATGCCTAAAATCCCTTTTAATACAGTCCTTCCATCTCAAAACGCGGCCTCCCTACCATTGTGTCACATCGTGCAACGTATGCATGATATATAATGTACCTACCATTATGTCACATCGTGCAACGTATGCATGATATATAATGTACTTAACATTATGTCACATCGTGCAACGTATGCATGATATATAATGTACTTAACATT
>JAODAI010042678.1:0-12334 GCA_027575025.1 Scotoplanes globosa | reverse complement strand
TTCCTAGCCCTTGTCAACGCAGTGGTTATATGAGCCACCCAAAGCCTTTGATATACCAGTTAGAGCCACTGGAATATTGATTTACAACTCTCCTTGGATTCTCATACGTAAAGGTCTGATATAACGGTAATTCCCTAATACTACATATAAGGATACTATAAGGCTACGTGTGTCAATTTAATGTGACATATTGTTCACAGTGCATCTCTTTATTGATAAGTATTGGTACCAAGCTATATGTCAGTTAGCTATTGTTACATAACTGGAATAAAGTATGGAAAAGTGTGAAATATTTTTCAAACAAAAGACAACAAAAACAAAAGATTCTAACGTGATTCGCATGGAAACTTGAAAGAATTGGTCTAGGCCATGCCATTGGTACATTCTGCTGATCAAGTGATATATGTGATGCATCGCGGCAGATCAGGTATTATGCTGGCAGTCTTAATTTTGAGATAGGGGAAGTTTTCCTCTGAAATATATCACATGTGCAATGGAAAATGACCAAATCAATTAAGAAATTTCAGTCATTTAGATAAATAAAGGATAATAGTCTCCTTTTTCTGTTTACACTAATATATCAACATAACCAAGGGCCGACATAGTAACTGATTTGACATGGTGCATCACATAGTTGGATGTGTCAACTATATACAACTTACATCACCATATGTATTGTACTGTATTCAAATTACTTTCATCAAATTAGATGAGTGTTGTTTCCTATAAAATGGTCAATTTTATTGTTATACTTTTGGTTAACAAGAAACAAAATTTACAACCTGGATAGAGCATATTGGTCGTTATTCAGATATACGGTTCCACCGCCAAAACCTTAATGTACCCATAATTTTCTTCCCAGTACTTTTGACAATTTCTTTCAATCTAATAATGATATCCACAATCATCATACACGTATTTCCACGCGATTACATCATACTAATATGAGCATTATTGCAACACTGATTAATTTTAAATGTTGTGCTATTAAGTTGTGGAATTCACTACCTGATACTATTATTGCTAGGCCTACTATAAAATCGTTTAGGCACAAATGAACAAATTATTATATTGACGCCTACTAATCTGCTATGTGAATATATTTAATAACTAGGTTACCGTGGTGGATAGAGCGTTAGACTTGCAGTCGCAAGATCGTGAGTTAGTTTTAGAGTGCTTTTGTATTCCAGTGGTTTCACCTAGTTTATCAAAGGTTGTTGGTGGTTCATATAACCTTGGCGTTCAAAAGGACCTGGATACATATACATTCACTGTTTATCTATACTACATTGACTCATGTACTATAGATGCATAGTTGGTGGGGAGGTTGGTGGAGGGGTGGGGAAGGGGGGGGGGGGGTTGGATGGGATATCTGATCATGTCGGGTGGTATAATATTTAAGCTTTCCATTATTTGCTATTACTTTTCATCGTTCTATTTAGCATTTTCTTAACTTAAATGGAGTGCATCGTCAACAAGCCCACCAGGGTTTTTTGATGCGCTTCCTTTCACAACTTATTATTCACATTATATTCTTATAATAATTTATTTAATCACATAATTTACTGATATTGTGATATGTTGTGGATAAACTATAAATATACGAATACATAAACTTACAACTTCTGGATCTAGGGCAGCTGTAATGTCTTCTACCAGTAGTTCGTCCTGACCCGACATCCACAGATCAAACTTTCCCAGAAAACCAGTCATTCTACGGTTTGGATACACAGACTTATATTTAGTAATGGACTTTCTCCAGATGAACATCGGCAGAGCTTCCTGGACTTCAAATGCAAAATTCACCTGGTAAAATAAACAACATGCAGGGTAAATATTTACGAGAATGTCCATAGTTGTCCACGGGTGACTTAATAATAGTAGATCCAGGTTGCCATGTGAATATACGGTTGCCATGTTTTTATGAACAACCACGTTCAAATGTTAATTTTTTAAGAAAGAAACTGCAATTATGAGCCCATTGTTCAATATTAACCAATTACGAGCCCATTGTTCAATGTCAACCAATTACGAGCCCATTGTCCAATGTCAACCAATTACGAGCCCATCGTCCAATATCAACCAATTACGAGCCCACTGTTCAATGTTAACCAATTACGAGCCCATTGTTCAATGTCAACCAATTACGAGCCCATTGTTCAATGTCAACCAATTACGAGCCCATTGTTCAATATCAACCAATTACGAGCTCATTGTTCAATGTTAACCAGTCGAGACTAAATAATGTTAAAAATAATGAGCCATGTGAAGCAGAGCCCATTAAATTTGCTTACTGACCATTATTGAGCTTAGGAGGATTGTGATTGGCTACGCCAGCAAGGCTTATGATTGGATATACGTCTAGTAATCGGTTATTCTGCTACTGACTGGGCACTTACAATATGCTAATTTATCAAATCAACCAATAGGAATGCTTAAAATCAATAACTGGACATTAGTACAATCATTTATGACTACTTAATGGCATCTACTACCAGAGTTCTAATCATCCAGCCATTATCTTGGTCGTATTATTGAACTGAATACATGGCAGGTACAAATGTGGTTGCCCGATTATATTTAATAACAGAGGACTATTTGTCTCAATTGCAGTCATTTTCTGAGTTTTGATTCACCAGGCCAAGCTGTAGATCACAAAAGTTATCAGGCCACACAAATAATGTGTGTGTGTGTCACATAAATAAAAGGAGTGACCATCCGGGATAACTCCCTACTCTTTACGAAAAGATGGACAGACTAACAAGACATGTAATCCAACCAGCTTTAGCCTACGAACCGATATAGCTACTGGGAGCCACTGGTGAGAGTTGAGTGATTGAGTGATTAATAACCTTCTTTTGGGGGTACTGGACTGATTAGAAGGAATAATCTTACAAGATGTTACCTCCACTTTAGTATACCGGACTATCAGAATGAATAATCTTACAAGATATAGCCTCCACTTTAGTGTACCGGTCCGATCAGAATCAATTATCTTACAAGATGTATCCCCACACTGTAGGGTACCGGACCGATCAGAATCAATAATCTTACAAGATCAGAATCAATAATCTTACAAGATGTATTCCCACACTGTAAGGTATCGGACCGATCAGAATTAATAATCTTACAAGATGTATTCCCACACTGTAGGGTATCGGACCGATCAGAATTAATAATCTTACAAGATGTATTCCCACACTGTAGGGTATCGGACCGATCAGAATCAATTATCTTACAAGATGTATTCCCACACTGTAGGTTATCGGACCGATCAGAATGAATAATCTTACAAGATGTATTCCCACACTGTAGGGTATCGGACCGATCAGAATCAATAATCTTACAAGATGTATTCCCACACTGTAGGGCATCGGACCGATCAGAATCAATAATGTAGTCTCCACTTTAGTATACCGGACTCATCAGAATCAATAATCTTACAAGATGTAGCCCCCACTTTAGTGTACCGGACCGATCATAATTAATTATCTTACAGGATATAGAGCAGGGGGTATTTTACCTGCATTCCGAATCGTTGTAGTTTTGCTTGTTCTTGCACTTCCTTGATGTCATCAACAGCTAGACCAACCTAGTATAAACCAATAAGAATTCATGTAAATAATATGTTAATCTACAAACAGATCACAGCCAATAAAGGTCCTGCACGTTACATCATTTCATCAAAGTTAGCAGTATTTATAGTACAAAAAGACCCATAAAATAAGGTGCGCCACAGAAGTCATATAAATAATATGCTATTCTACAAACAGATTACAGCCAATATAACTCAGTCTCTCCATTGTAAAAAACATTTCTTGTCATTTTCATTTTATTGATTTCGACCAATTCAAAGTATACTTACAAAGTATAATATAAATTGAAACCTGTGAATAATAACATAACTTGAGCGACATAAATAGTATACATGTTTCACAATTGAAATACATTGAATCCATGAATAGCCTTACAAGTAAATTCAAGATCAGTAGAGACATTGTGATTGCAAACACAAGTCATTCCAGTGTAGAATACATTGAGTATAAATCCTTTATTCTACCACCTTCAACTGCTGGTTATTGAAACCGTGTGTACTGATTGGTCAATACGGTATCACATGATTGCAGGTTACTGTGTATCACACCGTCAGTTATTTAGGTTGGAGTTAATCCTAACTACACATTAGTGGAGGGGGGGTCAAAGGTGGAGGCCTGGCCTCCCCTTTCAATCTTTTTACTACTTCATCACAACCACTTTGGATACAATTTTTCCCTCCGTGAATTTTTTCGTTGATGTCTTGCACATATTTTGAGACAATATTTGGCACCATAGATCCCTCCGTTGAAGAGTTACGCAACATTTAGTAAGCACATGTCACATAAATCGTAATTGTTTGCATTATATCAGTAGGTAACATGTACAATACCAGAGATTAAATGGCATTGTAATGTTAATCTCTAATTAATAGACCGATATAATAATGTAAATGTTTCAACATTTACCTAAAGCATATAATAAAATAACACATCAAAAATAAAACAATAGAATACATAGGAAATTAAACAATGTAACACATCATAAATTTGAGAAACATGTTAAATTTATGCAAAGTAGTGATAATTAGCACGTAAATACAAGATAATCAACAGAGAGTGATTTAATTATATTTAAAAAGTATATTCCTGCCCCCCTCCCCCCACCTTTTATTAAGCAAAATAACCCAGTGCAGTTGCTATTGTATTAGCCTTACTAGTGCATTCATGGTAAATGTAGACAATATGATAAGAATGATTGTAAATATATAATAAGTCACTACTTTCAAGGCTTACTCCACTGTAGAATAATTTGTTTATAAACCTTTAGTAGACTTACCAATAAATTCATGATTAATATAGACATTACGATGAGGAAGATTGTAAACACAGAGTATGTGATTCCACCGTAGAATACTTTGGTTAAGAAGTAGTCAGTGTCACCCTCCACATAACCCATTGAATTGATGTAATCTTGAGAATGAAATATAGCATCAAATTCAAATTCACCAATCATCATGACAAATGTCTTAATCAGTGAATATTGAATGCCGTGAAAGGGTTGCTGTAAAGAAACAGATAAATAATAAACTAAGTCATTTAATGGACATGTTGCAGCGTACTGAAATATTTGGAATATTAGTCTCATTTATTTTACAAAAAGTACATGCAAATCACAATATGTGATCCATTACATCACAACCCGGACCATGGCTCAAAATATCATTTGAAGAAAACAGCATTAGGAGTAAGCATATCAGAAAAAATATTACAGGTAATTGTATTCGATATAATTTTGAACTCTGTGCATTATTTAGCACTGGTGGCACCCTGACCCTGGATTATTAGCAGAAATTGTAATATTTTAATTGAATATATTATTGAAATATTTCATACTTTTTCACAGATAATCCCTTTGTAGTCCGGTCTACAAAGGGATTATCTGTATCATATGGTGTGGCGGGGTACTGACCCCATTGGCCAGTAAAATTAAAACTAATCGCAAGACAGTGAAAAATTTGTATAGATTAAATAAATGCGATGTACTAAAACTTCACATTTCATTACTGAAATTGCTATGAAATTTAATAAAGAATCATCTGAATTACTGTAATTCAAAGTGTTTAGATCCCTAAAAAATGTCAAATTATTTCTGAAAAGACTTTGTATCTGGGTTATTTTTCACTTTTCCTCCAAAAAATGTATCATGGCTACTATTTCACCAGATGCGATTAGACTGATGCAAAAAGGGTATGTGTATTGTACAAAATATCACCCCCCAAAATAATAGGCTTCTTCCCTGGATCACAGGGTATCACTGTAACCAAAACCAACTTCATTTGAATTATGGTTATTGAGAGAGATAATTTCCTAACTTCACATCAGCACGAAGGCTATATTAGTGCCAGATAGGTTAATTATTTTCAAGTCCATTTCAGGGTTTTAACGATACAAATAAATTAAAAGGAATGACCAATCGGGATAACTCCCTACTCTTTGCAAAAAGATGACCAGCTAGAATAATGAGAGGCAGTCCAGCACCGGGACCGCCATTTTATGTCCCCATCCGATGGACATTCCCCACACCAGGTTTAGCCAATGAACTAACATTGTTTAATACCGGGGTATGGCCACTGCCATGCAGACAGCTACTGGGAGCCACTAGTGAGAGCCTAATGATTGTAGATGACTAGTTACCAGTTCATCCGACTGACAATGACGGATGCGGTTAACTACTACAGTGAGGTACTTACTATCTCTCACCTCTCACACATCCCTCAATACAATGTTTGCAAGAAATTTCTTGAGATTTTCTAAATAATTATCTGCCCACTAATTTAATATGTATGGTATCACTGTATGATAACATATAGGCTTCCTGACTGGGCCATGGGAATCACTTTGCCAGGCCTAAAAAATGCAAGGGCTTAGCCACTATGAAGGTATTTAGTCTAGCCATTACAAATAAAGCCTCACCCACTCATTAATATGCAAAGTATCATCGGCAAAATCGATAGGCTTCCTAATTGACCCATAGAGGCTTTTGACGAGTATCAACATAGAAGTAGAAGAGCTGAGGCATGTACCAAATATCAATACAAACCAACTTACGGTCCTTGAGAAACTGTGTGCACAAGGTGTTTTTGTTTGCTGCAATATGCCCCGCACATTAATTAATGTGTCAAATATCAATGTCATACACAATAAGGATCACCACATTTGCTTCTTGGAGTTATCGCATACATATGACTGTACACATCCAAACATAAATACACACACATGCCAGAGTGAATGCACATTCAGGTGCCTTTCAAGCAAGGTACCAAAACAGTCCAAAAATGTCCCTTTTACGTAAAAAGTAACTATTCTAAGAAAGAAATGTTTGCAGAATATGAAAAGAAACTATTTTAAGGTTTAATTTATCAACACAAAAACAAAAATATAATTTTTAACGCCGTTTCTCAGGAATGATATTTTGCGATATGTTCTGGTCTTAATGCGCTATGTCACATATATCATCATCACTCTATCCACTGATATGACCGTGCTTTTGATATGTTCTGGTTTTAATGCGCTGTGTTACATATGTGACCGTGCTTTTGAGATCTGTTCATTTCTGAATAGATCTCATTATTAGCTTTAACATGATGTGTATGTGTCTCATTATTAGCTTTAAAATGATGTGTATGTGTCTCATTATTAGCTTTAGAATGATGTGTCGTGACATCAAAAGTTGCTTCAAACAGCAAGGTCATGTCTATATCAACGTACATAACCACATACTTCTGGCTTAACGTAAAATAGAACATTGTGACTTTACAGCCCTTTCGTGGAGATAGTCCAATTCAGGGGGGAGAGATAATTTATTACAGCACATCAACAAGGAGGTTATATTACTACCAGATAGGTTAATTATATTCATGTCCAATTCAGGAGAGAGATAATTTCTTACGGCACATCAATAGCGAGGTTATATTAATGTCAGATAGGTTAATTATATTCATGTCCAATTCAGGGGGAGAGAGATAATTTCTTACGGCACATCAATAGCGAGGTTATATTAATGTCAGATATATTAATTATATTCAATTCCAATTCAGGAGAGAGATAATTTCTTATGGCACAACAACAGCGAGGTTATATTAATGTCAGATAGGTTAATTATATTCAATTCCAATTCAGGAGAGAGATAATTTATTACAGCACATCAACAAGGAGGTTATATTAATGTCAGATAGGTTAATTATATTCATGTCCAATTCAGGGGGAGATAATTTCTTACTGCACATCAACAAGGAGGTTATATTACTACCAGATAGGTTAATTATATTCAAGTCCAATTCAAGGGGAGAGAGATAATTTCTTACGGCACATCAACAGCGAGGTTATATTACTGCTAGATAGGTTAATTTTTATTCATGTCCAATTCAAGGGGAGAGAGGTATTTTATTAACGGCATATCAACAGTGAGGTTATTTTAGTGCCAGATAGATTAATTATATTCAAGTCGCATTCAAGGTTTTAACGATACAAACAAATAAAAAAAGGAATGACCATACCCGGGAGGGACTCTACTATTTGCGAAAAGATTGACAGACTAGAATAACGAGACAGTTAGTCCTGCCCCGGAACCGCAATTTAAAGTCTTCATCCGATGGACGGCCCTCACCAGGTTTAGTCCATGAACCGACATAGTTACCGGGGTGTGGTCACTGCCATACAGACAGCTACTGGGAGCCACTGGTGAGATTTTAGTGATTGGTAATCCATCAGACAAGCGTGATAATTTCCTAATGGCACATCAATACTGTGGTTATATAGCGCCATATTGAAGTATTATTCAAGTGGATGCAGAGGACAGTTACATAACTATATATATTGGGAACTAATACTCAAATAATGACAAAAATATTTACCTGGTTCTGTAACAGGGTGTAGTAAACCATTGCAAACGAGAAGATGAATAGGAAAAATACAATGCAGAACTTGAGGAAAGTCTTTAAGATATCTGTAAAATAAATAAATGGATTGTATTAAGCTGAATACTCTTATTGTAAATGCAGTAGAATACACAATCATGACTACATATATGCCAAGCTGAGGAAACTTCTGAATGAAGAGGATCAAGTTGAGCCACCTTACCTGTAAACATGACTACGTATATGCCAAGCTGAGGAAACTTCTGAATGAAGAGGATCAAGTCAAGCCACGCAAAGAAAATACCCACAGCTCCGCACTGCCATTGCCAATCCTATATAACAAAGGAAAGACAAATAAATAGCCACAGAATATTATTATAAAAAAAGAGCTGCATTGCAGCTGAATCTCAATACAATTTACATATCATCAGGGCTCGAAATACAGGAGGCACCGAAGGCCATGGCCTCCGTGCCCTTCACTTTGGCCTTGATGCCCTCTAAAATATTTGTACACCGAAGGCCAATTTTTTTACTGACTTTCTGTGCTATGAGGTGCCCCCATTGTGGTTATAACTGTCTGCCTTGGTAACCTGGTCCCCCTCGATTCTTATTTTGAGCCCTGTACATTCGCATAAAGAAAACATATGTAACAATGAAGGAAACATAGTGCTGAAATATTGGTGGTATGACATGATTTGTGATGATGACCCCAAACTATAACAAATTATATTAAATTTATATTAACTGGTATGTAACGAAAAGTAGCATTTTAGTAATTTTGTAATGATCCATTGTTTCTTTATTTTTATTTCCTATGTATTCCATTGTTTTACATCTTATGCATTCTATTGTTTTAGTTTTTCTTGTATTTTATATTTCAACAAGTTCAGAATGACGCATTAAACTGAAGTTCAATCCATTTACAAATAACAGGGTGACAACAAATACAATATATATGTTCACATGCTCCTTGTGTACAAACATATGCAATAATACCAGTTTAAAATTCATGTCACGCATACATCAAAGGTCGCTATAGAATATTATGGTGTGCGCAAGACAAGAAATAAAAAAGTTGTAGAAAGAAAATTTCATATCCAAAGCGGTTACGATTTAAAAGTAAAAATGTTGCTGATGGAGGAGCCATTATGCCACATATAAGTTAGGTTACCATATGTGATGCACCATGGCAGATCGGGTTATGTCGGTCATGGGTAATATTGAGATATTATACTACAAAGAGAGGAGACCATTAGCTTTATTTTGGTACCAGAATCAAGAAAATATTAATTTACTGAATGTTTTAATGGAGTGGCACACATGATATAATTTGGAAGAAAACTCTTCTATCTTAAAATGGAGAATGCCGACAGAATTCCTGATCTGCCGTGGTGCGTCACATATTGCTTGTATGTATGTGGTGCTCCGCAACAGATCATGAATTCTCGGGTTTTGGAAGAGATGTCTCCTTCAAAATAGTATACTAAATATATAATTTGTGTAATGGAATGTATGCAATTACATAAAGCATGTTTCTGAAAGTTTAAAAAAGTTTTCGGTAATAAAGCTAGCAATCTCTTAATAGTAAAATGTGAAGTACATTTTTGTGACTAAAAATAAAAAACATTATATAGCATAGAATTCAATACTGAGCATGCCAGATCGAGTCCACAATATGTTGTAGCATAACATTATACTACCCGTAACTATTACCCTATGACCCGGCAGTATTACAGTGGGTCATATTGTCACTGCCTCAATTGGCTGGCCTGAACAGTCAGCACTATTATACACACACACACACACCCTTACTTGCAGTGTATGCTGTGTAGGATTCAATACAGGTTGTCACAGCAGGGAGCTGCCCTTATACAAACCATGCAGACTAAGACCAGGCTCCTATTTCACAAAAGTTAGGAACATTCATAAATGGGATTTACAAAGAATAGATCTGCGTAACTTCGACGACATACATTAACTTAAGAATATTTGTATGTCTATGTCACAAAGCCAAATCGTACATAACTTTACGTCGGATCGGGAGTATGCGTAAGTTCATGTTCTTTTTTACTAATTTGTCTGAAACACAAATTTCGAAGACAGCGCAATAAATTGCAGTGTTAAAATTAATATTAAATATAGTCAAGCAATCAATATCTAAATTCCTATAAATATTGGAAAAGACTGGGCGGAGTAAACGGTCCGAAACTGTGAGTATTTCATAATGGCCAAAACAAAATATACCCACGTTTGCATGTTACTAGCAGACTTACACAATTTAAAACCATACTTAAATATAAGTTACGAACTTAGGATCAATTCTTCTTAAATACCTACGAATATTAAACTTACCCAAATAATCTTTGTGTAATAGGACCAGACTGGTCTAAGACAGGAAATGGGGACTAACGAGACTGTAGGACGATCAGAGCAATGAAAAACAGAGATACAACTCAGCCTTGTGTGACAAATTACAATGGGGACTAAAATGTGTCATTTGTCAAAAAAAATTAAATCACCATAATTAAAGATTCAGCAAATTCATTAGTTCTGTAGAAGATATTTAATGGGGTTAATATAATGTGTAGATGTATTTTGCCTATATGAAAGTTTTGCCTTTTAAAATTTTATCCCATTGACAATGCACTCTAAAAAGTTACTGTATGTGTTGCAAAAAAGAAAAAGAAACAAAAGAAAATTTAGATTTTTTTTTTTTTAAAAGTCAATATTATATCAGGGCTATTAATTATCACCATGTGTTACCGCACTTTATGCTATTTTCCCAGAGGTGGACACCAAAAGTAACGTACACATCAAGATATCCATTTACAATCTTGAGAGCAATTTAAGAAAGATATCTATAAATGTTTTTATTTATTAAGGAAACATTTCTTTGAACAAAATTTTGCTGCAATAGAAACACATTATACCCTTCAAAAGGTGAAATATGTCCGATAATCGTAAGACTTGTATTTTTTGTCACAATATGCGGCCTACTCATTAGGTCATTTTCCAACAATTTAAAAAATAAATAAATAAATACATTTTCAATTTGGCTTCTGCACAACCAATCCAACAAACAACTCCATTCAAGTAGTTCACATGTTAGTGATCTGTAATAACAGATGATACTAATGACTAAATATATATCTATATAAAGTACAGTACGATATATGACTTGCCATTCTTATGAGGATTCCATCTATCTCAACATTACTGAGTGGTAGTACCATCAGGATGGCCAGCAGGTAGATTGCCCATTCCAATAAGTTCTCAATATTCAGATAACGCAGCTGATGGTTGTAGATTTGTACAACCTGGATACATAGAGGAAGAAAAGAACCAGTGAGTGCTGTTAGTAAAGTAAACACTGCATATATATATTGGCTGATTGATTGATTGGGTAAACAAGGAAAGAACCAGTATAGTAAATACTACTTATACCGATTGATTGATTGATTACGTAAACAATAAGTAAAGAACTAGTTAGTATTGTTAGTAAAGTAAATACTGCTTATACCGATTGATTTAGGTTTCCTGGTCCTTTTCAACGAAGATGTTACACCAGCTACCCAAAGCATTTGAAATAACAGCTAAATGTAATCATTGCCACTCCGTATTTGAACTCCTGACCTTGCGATCACAAGTCCAATGCTCTATCAATTGAGCTAACCGTTCAGACCATGTTACTATACATGTATACATTAGGCCAGAGGAACGATTTGTTCTAGTATCTTTGATAACAAACATAAGATTAATACAAGAGCCGCAATGCGACTGAATCTCAATACAGTGTCTATTATACCGAGGCTTAGAGATAATGTGTGGCAAAGACTATTTTTTGCAACTGACACATTGTTTATATATTCGGTATGGTCAAGT